>QXVX01006106.1:0-51202 GCA_013436065.1 Halocynthia aurantium
ATACGATCTTTTGCGTAATGCGGAAAACACTAAAAAAATTCATTAACGACCGATAGGTTTTATACTGCTGTATTTATACTCACCTGAAATGCACTGGTGGCTATTACGCATTGTTGATTTTCGTAAGATTCCATTGTACTATAATTCATCATACAATTTTCTTTCAAAGTCCAAGATTGCCATACGAGGTTTAATTTATTGTGAAAGATTTCCAGCTTTAACAAACTACAACATATCAAAGTCACATAAAATGAACATGCTCTACTGAGATGACACCTAAACATAAAAAAATAGGAACAACAGCAGCTAGCTTGATTATGAGGATCCTGTGGATTGAGCTTGCACAATAATCATCCATCCATTTCTCCAGCATTCAGTGCATCCTGGTATGATTTTCCCTTCTTCTGCTCTGGATAAAGCTTGATCATATCATCTATTCGTAGAATAGTGATGGCAGCCTCTGTCGCAAACTTGAGACATTTCGTTTTGATGACAGTTGGCTCCAAGACACCAGCAGCTTTGTTATCCCTGACAACTCCAGTTACCAAGTCCAATCCACTCCATTTTAGCTTTCGATGCTCCTTATTGTTTTGGGATTCATTGTGAAATGCTCTAAGCTTGGCAACAAGATCGGTCGAGTCTTGCGCTGCGTTCATCGCCAAGGTTTTGGGAATAACTAATAACGATCGTGCAAATTCCGCAATGGCAAGCTGTTCTCTTGAGGCCACGGAAGTAGCATAATTTTCTAGAAATATGGACAAGGCGGCTTCTGCAGCACCTCCTCCAGGTACAAGAGAACGAGATTCCAGCACACGCTTGACGACGCAGAGTGCATCGTGAACGGAGCGCTCCATTTCATCGAGCGCTAGCTCATTGGGCCCGCGTAAAATGATAGATGCGGCAGACCTGGTCTTTGGTGCTTTGATTAGAATCAATTCATCATCAGATACTTTCTCTTGCAGCACTTCTTCGGCCTGACCAAGATAAGAAACTTCAAAACTCTCTTCTCCTTCAAGGTTAGCAAGGGTTGTACATACTGTCGCACCAGTTGCTTTTGCAATCCTTTTTAAATCCTTCTTCAAAACACGTCTTACACCCATTGCTCCGGCTTCCACAAAATATTTCAGATTGATATCGTCAATTCCTCCTGTTGTGAGAACAACATTTGCTCCAGCAGCAAAGATCTTGCCAATTCTCTCCTTAGTTATATCCAGTTCTCGTTGTCTTATGGCTTCAAGGTTATTTGGGTCATCAACAACAACATGAACTCCCATCTTCATTTTTGTCTTCTGCAGATTGAAATCAAGACAGGCGATTTTAGCTCCGATCACTTTCTTTACCATTGCTTGGGATGCGACAGTGCAGTTTACAGCATATCCATTCACAAGAACGCTCTCCCGCGCGCTACGTCCATGAGCCTTCAAAATGTTTACGGCTCTTATCGGATACTTAGCAGCACCCTTGCTGTCAGTAAACTTCACAGCGTTTGCTGCGTCTACTACCATGGCTGAGAAAAAGTTTGAATCCACTCCAATAATTTTTGAAGACATGGATGTTTTGGCTGCATTGATTATGGAATCTCTACCAAGCTCATCGACAGGGATCGTGAGATTGTCTTGCAGATACCGCACAGATTCTTTACATGCAAGGCGATATCCACTGATGACTGATGTTGGATGGATTTTGTTCTTGACGAGTTGATCTGCATTTTTCAGGAGCTCCGCTGCTATCAGTACGACTGAAGTAGTTCCATCTCCGACTTCTTGATCCTGCAGCTCTGCAAGCTCGCACAGAACCTTGGCAGCAGGATGTTCAACATCCAGAAGTTTGAGAATTGTCGCCCCATCATTTGTTACAGTCACATCACCAACATCGTCGACCAGCATCTTGTCCAGCCCAACCGGACCGAGCGAGCTCTTCACAATATTGGCAATAGACGTAGAAGCCAACACATTTTGTGTTCTGACATCATTACCACTTGTTCTTTCACCGCCAACGATTAGAGAAGTTTGAGTCTCGACTGACATTGTGTTTTTGAACTTTAAGTACTTTTACTGAAGAGGTCGCTGAACTGCGAGAAATAAACCAGCTTTAACTTATTGTGGTATTCAAAATTATTCACCCGAATTAACTGGTTACGGTAAATTTAATAAAGAAAATGTATATAGCAGGATAGTAAATCCCGATCACCAAGGCGTTGGTAATGAAGGCATGCTCGGCGTTTGGCAGTTGGGGGTCATAACCTTTGCAGAGAATTACTCACTAATACATTTACAATGCGAGAACCCTTCTTTAATTTGGTTAAAACAATAATATCACAAACATACTTGATAAAATAAAAATAGAAATATTATATTAACCATATACTGAATGTTATGATGCTGAAAAATTTCTGAGGCTATTCAGTACAAAAAGAATTTCAGTTATGGCTATTATTTTGCATCTGAATTCATTACGATTATGACTGTCCCCCGCAGACGTTTCTCGAAGCGTTGATTTCATTTTATGGTATGACTCCAGAATTTTAATTTTCAAAATACTATACGGTTATATTTCATCAAGTAGTTCACCTAAAACTAATATGGATTTTCTGTTTTCCTCAAATTGCGTGATGGTTCAATTCCGAAACAAATGTAACATACGTAAGTTGTGGCAAGTATGTTACACGATTCTCGAAAATATGAACACATGTTACTATTGTTTTTATTTATTTTTTGATACAATAGAATAGTCCACT
Source organism: Halocynthia aurantium (assembly GCA_013436065.1). NCBI lineage: Eukaryota > Metazoa > Chordata > Ascidiacea > Stolidobranchia > Pyuridae > Halocynthia > Halocynthia aurantium. The sequence continues at coordinate 2,738 of QXVX01006106.1, forward strand.
TCTGGATTTTCCATCGCGTTTTTATATGAATGCGCTGAAAACAGTGTTCGAATCTAGACTATAATGGCATCATTGGCAGATGAATTAGCAAGGTTAAGCAACCCAACACCTTCTTTTGATCCCGAGGATGACATTTACGAAGGTGAGTATTGCTTAACCGTTCAATTCACCTACCGTATTTAGCATGTATATCTTGTGTATCGTTTAAAAGAAACCAAAGCCAAACTGATCGACAAGCAAGAACTAAACGAAAGCGAAGATTCCGAGGATGCTGGACTTGGAAATAAGCGTATGGAATCGCTGGAAGGAATGGGAGTTGCTTATAGGGGAAAGATTGTGTCAAGAAAAAATATGCACGATGGTATTGAGGATGAATTCAATGAGGATGATGATAATGTGTCTTTGTCATCTGAGATCGATGATGAGAAATTTCAAAAAGACGATGCAAAACAGTAAGCTTGGATGAAAATGCAAAATACATTGCCGATTTTTTGCACACATGACTGTTCCCCATATTTTAGTGACTTACTGCTATTCCTGCATACTACTGTAGTTTAAAAAGTTTTCTTGCAGTACTGATAATCAAATTTTTCAGATCATTCGAAGAGGATATCCAGGAGGAATCGGAAGATGAAATTAATTTGGTGATTAGCAACGAAATGAAAGACTCTTGAAGTATTTTTACAATATTTAGTTAGTTTGATACATTGTTTACAGGAAGAAGACGATGATGAAATAGATTCCGATGAAGCAATGGGTGACAGCGATAAAGATCTTGAATTTTTCAAGAAAAAGGAAACTGATTCTGAAGCAGCAAAGGCAGTCGCAACTAGAAATCAAATTTGTATGGGACTATTTGGTTCTGTAATATAGTTAACTAAGAGCTTAACGATAATTTTTATATGCAGTGCTATGGGAAAGAATGTTGGAAGGCCGAATACGATGTCAAAAAATGATAGGAATTTTTAATCAATTGCCAGAGCCCGATACTCTACCAGTGTTCAGAGAAGGAGGAATGTCCACTCCACTAGATAACGCTGACAAAGTCTTGGGTGGCTTGTTGAATAAATTAATCAAATTACAAACGACACTATTTGAAAAAAATTCTGAAATGTCTTCAATTATAGAAACAAAGTTTGTTTTTGTTTATTGATTTAATAGTCTTATGAGTAGCTTCGTTGTCTAAATTAGTGAGTTGAAGATATTATTTTATCATTTAGTTTGCTGGGAAAACGAAAAAGTGATATTTCTGTGGAAGAGATGGAAAACATGGTAGAAGAGAGATTTGTAAAAATGAGAAAATACCAGAATAAAATACTGAATTTCTGGTATGATAAAACAAGGCTGGCATCATCTAACATCAATGCATCAAAGGTTACTAGGCATTAGCATTGACCTTTCCTATAGAAAGATTCATCAAAAAAGCAAATAAGCTAAAAGAATATATTTCAAAACATACCTGAAGAAAACATTTAACTTTCATATCGAACTGCAATATTTCTTTTCAGTCGTTTTCATCTTTTGAACGATCAACCGTTGCTCAAATAGAAGACATCTTACAAGATAAGGAAAGGTTGATAAAGCGAACTGAACTTCGCAGATCAGACTGTCGTGTCCTTGGTAAACTCTGCACCGACACTAAATTGGAGGTATGTTGAATTTAAGGTTGCGAGTATAAAATGGACTTCACTAGAATTGTTTTTAGGAACAAGATAAAAATTCCAAGCACTTGAAAACTTACGAACCGGAGATATTTGATGATGATGATTTTTATCATCAGATGTTACGTCAACTCATCGAACAGAAAGCCATCAGTCAAGGCACTGCTTCTGATCCTGTTGAATTGACAAGGTGGTAAAATTCTTATAGCTCTAACAATATGAAAATTGACTTTATTCTCTGATTATTCCGACAGACAATGGCTCAAAATACAGAGATTGAGAACTAAAGTCAAAAAGAATGTTGACACAAAGGCAAGCAAAGGCAGGAAAATAAGGTAATAAGATTGATTACCGCTAGTATCTTGAGCATGTTGGCCTGCGGATTCTTAAACAGAATGAAATTTAAAAGTTGTTACTAGATCCTATGAATTCAAACGATGGACATTTACTTACCATTTTACAAGGTACGGAGTGCATCAAAAGTTGGTTAGTTTCATGGCTCCTTGCGACAAGAGCACATTCTCTCACGAAGCACGAAACCAGTTATTTAGGTCGCTGTTTGGCAAAGGAACAGAAGAGAGTAAAACTGATCACTGACATGGCCAAGAAAATTGTCAATCAATTATTATTCAATTTTATTACAATAATGATCGTGACACTTGACAACCAACATTAAGGTAAAATCAGCCGTCGCTGAAACAGCAGCAAGTTAACGGATGTATGAATTGATAAAATATACAAATTAAATAGCCAACACTGTTTCAACTGTAATGTGTGAATAAGCTATATCTTACAGGGAAAGAAGCAGTAGAAAGCAAAGGTAATTGTGTGTAGTACAGTTTAGACATTACATTAAAATTAGGCATAAATTTGAACCCAATCTACTACGCTTAAAGAAAATGTAAACAATCTGAAGTGGCTAACAGTCTGCTGTCAAAATGGAAAAAACAGTTATTCATTGTTACAGAACATTAAACATACACTATATTTCATTCAGTGATTTCATTCACTGTTTGACAATACACTCGGTTTTAGTTCAGGAGGCTTGCCAAAAGGGCAAGGCAAACTAGGGATCAATCGGACTGGTTGAGCATGTGGAAATTCATACTGTTTCCACTGGACTACAACAGTACCAAAGCACTCGATTAAGATCGAAAGGAATTCAGGCAGTGCTGTAACATCATAAGACAAGGCAGTCATGCATGGTGGCTTATGGAAAGGAAGAAGCACATCAAGAGTCAGAAGTATTCATGCAAGCATAAGATATAAAAACTATATAAAATGATAAAATCAACGTCTCAAATCACCAATAGCGCTACTTCTTACACCACGATTTATCTTCGCTTGATTGTTAATGTCCTTCGCAAAGTCGTGATAAGGGGAGGGCTCCGCATCCAATAGTGGAACAGACTGTGCCGATGCCGTGGTACTTGAAGATACGACGGTCGTGCTCAGAGTACCTTTCGGAGCTGATTCGGCCGGAGCGCTTTTCACAGAAACTGTATCGCACTGCTTTTTGGGTGTGTGACGAATGGATCTGGTCTTTTTTGCCGTGTTAGGAGTGCGAAGACGAGACAATGGGGGTTTTCCACCTTTGTAAACGAAAGTATTTAACAGCGTTCTATAGTGATATTAATAGAGAAATTAAGTCGACCATGCTATTATAATGGAATACTATTAGATGCGGAGCATACCTCCAGGTGAAAGACACGTAGCAGCAGTCCTATTGATGTTTGTATGATTTGCGTTGAAGACAGTACGACATGTGTTGTCCATACCCCTCTTCTGTCGTTTGGACGAATCAGTAGGTGTTTTCAATATTGTGGTAGTTCCGATGAAACGACGCTTTGTGGGAGTCTTAGGTGCGCTGCCATACACCATCTCAGATTCCATTTCCTGTAAAACAACATGAATGAAACTGATGCTTTAACCTACGTTAGAAGAAATGTACACTTGCCTGTTTCTTTCGCTCCTGCCTTTGAATCTTTTCATTCTCCTTACGCTGTTCGCACGCCTCCCACTGGGAGTGGACATATTCTCTGAATGCGATACCTTCTACAAGGAACTGTGAATTATGTTCTGATTCCCATCTAAACACACATTATGATCACATTAGCTTCTGGATGAAAGAAAAAAAATTAAATTTCATGCTACGCAGGCAAGTAGGGCAATTACTTGTCAATAGCTTGAAACAGATCTTCTTCTATCTTTGGTAACTGCTTGTGAATTTTTTTCCGCTCCCTCTCTTCTTGAAGCAAGTTACCACCGCGATTTGCATACCTTTGAATTGATTGATCAAGCTATATGTGAATATGAGCGATGCATATCTAGGGAATGCTTACTACTATGAATAATGCGTTCGTAGAGCATCCTTTCAATATGGATATGCAGTAAATTTAGCTTCATCGTTACCTATTAACATCTCTTGCTTTCGACTCCAGCTCCAGCATGCGGTGGAAAAGCTTTTGCCACTTTTCCACATTGGTGAACATATCTTTGTGTTCCTCATAATAAGCCTGAAAATTGGTGTATTTTAGTAACCAATCATATTATTATTGAACTACACTACAAAATTGAATTTACATGTATGTTAGCCAGTTCTTGTTCGTGAGATTCCAATAGATCTTCAGTATAGTTTTCATCGTATGCGGGAGAGAAAGCATGACGTTGGTCTTTACTGTAATAGCATTTGTCCCACAAAGTGGCGATTTCAGATCTGCATTTCTCAGTTAGCTTTTGCAGATTTGCATGTTTCAATTTCTCAAGCTTCGACAGTTCCTTTATGTTAAATATACTTGTGGTAAATGCACTTTGTTATTATCGAAATGAAATATTTTTAAATAGTGAGATAGCTGAAGGACTATAAACCTGGCGTAGGGTTTGGATATGACTCGGTCGTATTCCTGGGCAAATATCCTTCAGATACATCCTTTCCCCGTCATCAATCTCAAGTCTATCCCAGAGACTTTGGATTTGTGACCATAAGCCATCAGAAACCAACTTCATCTCATTCTTTCTTCTGTTTAGCTCCTGGTGCAGACTGTCGAGCTCGTCCATGTTGTTCGAAGAAAGTGCAAAAGAATCTTCCATTTCAGTGATGAGATCCTGTTACCAAATATGAATATATTTCTAATGCTCATCACTAAATAACACATAACCTCCACCCTCTCAATATAGCAATAAGACATAACAGACAGCAATACTGAATACAATGAATACTAATACTCGATACTAAAAATGAATTTAGTAGAGTTGAACCGTAATTTGCAATTCAAACCTGAGCAAAAGATGTTTCAGGTACAAGTTCCATTTCATCATAGATACAAACAATATCAGATTTTTGTGAATGATATACTTCCCATCTTCTTTTTTTCTCTGTTTCCAGTGTATCGATATGTTCCTGAACACACACAGAAATTCAAAATATCTTCATTCATTGATACATCTCCTAACAAAAGTACTTGCTATAGTCCAACTAACCTTGAGCTCTTTAATCTGCTGCTGGCTGGGTATACTATCCGATGGAATATAGTAAGGAGTAGAGCATAGTTGGTCACAAAGCTGTTGTTCGTGAGATTGGAGAGCAGCTAATTCTCGCATGCGTTCATTCTTCAACTTCTTCAGTTTATTTAACCTTCCTCTGTTCAAAAAGGAATATGGATATTTAATATCAGAATAAACTTTTTCATATCAGAGTTAAATGTGATAATAAAAGCTGTATGGAAATAATTACAAGCCAAAACTGCAGCGAAGAGTAAAATAACAAAATTACACACAAAAGATTTAGTTTCTATGATTTTATGATATGATAATGTCATAACATAGAAAGAAAATAAGAAATAACTTCTTGAAAGTACAAGCACAATAAGATACAACAACAGCCACAAAAACATATTCTATACCTCAGATCTTTTTCTTGTTGCATGATAGTCATTCCTGGTTCTTGATCATAGTGTGGCAACGAAAGCTTACTCGAAAAAAGAGAAATCTCTTCCCTATACCGATCTATATTCTCTAACATGGTTTTTTTCAACAGTTTCTCCTCTTTGACCATTCCAGACAGAAGATCACGAATGTGAAGTAAAACTGTAGCACCACGCACGTCCACCTTGATTGAAAAAGAATTTTCAAATCTTAATTATCGTTCTCAAGTTAATTTTTTCAATTTAGATTAAATAGTAAATGTTAACATAATAGTTTGGTATAATAATGTTTGTATAGATGATTTTCAGGTTGAGGTAGTGGGTGTGACATCATGTTATAAAACTCAATAACGTAACACAATCAACCTAACTTTTATCTTGAAACAATGCTCTGTCCTCAAAAAAAGATCAACGTAAAAAAAGCTTTTTGGTCGACACCATTTTTAGGGTTGAAGATTCTACAATTTAGGCTCTAAGATTTAGACTTGGACTAAATTTGATATACAGTAGAATTCGATTAATACAACCACCTCTTATTACATCCAAAATCGCCTAGTCCCGAGGTGAATGTATCAAGCGGTTTCTACTGTATATGTCATTTATATCAAGTGTTAAGTCACTGAAATATAATATTGTTATCACAGATTTCTATTAGTAAATAAAAAATAGTTATCTTTAGACAAACCTGATCATCTGGTATTCCAATTTCGTCCCAAATTTCCCTCAGTTCTTGCATTGTGCAACAGAACTCCCTCTGTATATCATGCTGCATGATTTCACTCTTTCTTGGCATCTTTATTGATTTATTATTAGAACGCTAGTCCTACAACATCTCAAGAGTAAAAAATCACAAGTTATCAATAGGCTGCACTGGCAATATTTGAAAAAAGAATAGTTGACCAACTATTGTTGAATTTTAAAGATTCAAATTAATGACAAGTCAAAACCAAATATACATAATTTCCTTCCTTATATCAAAGGATTTACACAACCACATTAAATTTGAATAACTATACGATCTTTACATAAAAGGGTAAAATTTCCGACTTCTATAACTATAAGAATCTAATCACCGAACCGCGCTTCCGAACTTTGTTTTGATACTTTCAAATTTGGTTCCGTGCGCATTACAGCTGCGCAGTAAGCCCACTAGCCATCTAGTGGCAAACACAAAATTACGTTATGGTTTCAGTTTTAAATTTCAAATTGAAGAATTTAGATTATTTCCAAAATAATTGCAGTTCATTTACTGCAACAATGCAAAATTGTGTTAGATTCTATTTACTTTGCCGCGAACCCGTCTTTTATGAATTTATCAATAAAACAGCTGTATTTCATGCTTTTGTTTTCGGGGGATGAAGCAAAATTACCAAGATACCGTCAAACCATAGTCTTCAAATAAAGACTATGGTCAAACGTACAACAGTACAAAAGTTTGTGAATGTTTTTGGATACATGATTCTAAAAAGCACATTCAGTCACCACACACAATAAAAATGTCCATTTCAACATAATATTGTAAAAACAGAACAACCAGCAGCTACTAGGATCCACCATTGACTCTTGACATCGTCTGTTTGTCGTAAAATAATGTTTACCGCGATATACACCTATTAGTTATAATATATCGCATGATGGTACTTTGCTTATATCCTGTCTCTGCATCTACAATATCAATCATCAAACTGTGTGATGTTTCAATACTTTATTCGATACTTAATTTTATTGGTGCAAAAAATTAAACTATATATATAGCATCTGGTTAAAATACGAATAGCAAAAAAATACACACAACACAAAACATTCATGAACATTTCAGTGTTTTTGAAATTCTCTACTTTCCCACATAAACTGCTTTCTCCATTCCATCAAGTATATCATCTGGTGAATACTCCAGACTTATCTGATGATATTTGGTCACATAATTGTCAGAACCACGTACATATTTCAGGAACTCGGGATCACCAAGATGCACAACTTTATCTGCAAGTATCACAGTACATGGACCTTCTCCATTGTTGACAGAATAAAGCAATTTGTGATGTTCCAACAACTTGAGAATGTCCACATGTGATGATTGTGTAATATTAGCTCGTCCCATGAAGACAAAATCAAATTTTTCAATGCCATAATTCTCTTGAAGCTCGGGTATTGAAACGCTACATTCCGAAGATATGACAGTTACCTAGGAAAGTACACAATAATCACAAGGGATAGTTCTATTTCAATAAATGATAGATGAATTTTTCAAGTAAATAAATAATTTACTAAACACAAACATTTTACTTGGATGGAGGCAATTAACCAATATAGATCTGAATTGTCTGTTTCACAAAAATACAGTAACTTGAGACCAAGAGCCCTATTTTACTTACTTGACTTTCACAGCCAGCCAAATTGCAAAACTGCTTCGTTACAGCAGCTCTGTTGCTGTCAGGTTCAATCACATAAATGTGTGCGGCACGGGAACATAGACGAAGAACACGCAACACTTCATAGCCACATAAACTACAGCATACTAAGAACTTCTCTGGTTGTCTCTCTTTAATAATTTCGTCCAAAATTTCACCTATAGGAATAATGGAAGGCATTAACTAAGTTTTATTTTTTAAGAATAGACATAAGCAAAATCGAAAGAAACCTTTTTCATTCCCAAATGAAAGTGCAAATTCTTTTTCCTGACAATAGTAATCGATCTCTTTCAGAAGTATTTCTACTGATTGATCACCACATATGCTACCTTTGACAAAGTCTAGAATTCTCTGAGGCAAAGTCTTGCCTAAAAAAAAAGAATACTGTTTGGAAAAGATACACAAATTACCTAAAAAAATAATGATTTCAGACCTGTCAATATGTCCCATATCTTTTCGGGCACATACAGCCTTCCAATGCCATACCACCAATGATACAGGGTGTGAAATAGGACATGTTTTATAGCAACAAATATAATGAATAAAATCAGCAATATGATGACATACTCTTCAGCACCGTAGGAACTTGGATCTAACAGTCTTTGCTGCAAAACAAATTAAAAATTCAATGAAGCTAGAATGAGTTAGTAAAAGATGAGTAATACCAAGAAACATCTTAATTCATCCTTACCAGGGACATCACGAAAAAACTTCTAAAAAACAGTGTTGCTCACGCTTAATGCTGTGATGGCACTATTTCCTTATGAGGAACTATAGAGCTGATAAAAAAAGAAAAAAAGAGCGTATTTTTAAATATGTATATATATATATAAGATAATAAATATTAATATTATTCTCCTTGCTACGAAACATTGTGACAGGTGTTCTGGCACTACACACCTCCTCACAGCTAGTTAGATTGTGATATGGTATTAGGCAGATTGCGTAATAACATGAAACAAATACGGGCCAATGGGCGTGATTCCAGGAGCACACCACTACCTTTGTAACTGTTGTAATGGTTGCACAAGAATAACAAATAGTGGTAAAACTAATAATCCTTATGCCAAACTAGTACCTCCAGTGGTAGTGGTGTATAAGTTCATTTTGGCTTGGGTTCAAAAGTCAGTTGTAGCTGACGTAAATCGCCGCTATGAGGCCGCTCACATGATCTTTGCAATTGGGGAACGATGCTGTAGATTAGGTTGAAATTGGGAAGGAAGAGAGTGCAGACGCTACTGGAATGAAAACTGGGTAACCGACGTTCCCTGCGGACACACCCACCATTTACAGTCCTGCACCCTACACCATCGTCGCGCATATTTCATGCATTTCATCATATTCCTACTGACATCAATGAAATGTGCGCTACATCACAATTTGCAATATATAATTCATTATACACCTACATTTTATTCACATGTAGTTTACATTCGAAATCAAGCCATTTACCCCGTAATACAAGTTGTCGAGTCACGCTTGATTAGATATTCCGATAAACTCCGTTCATGCGGTGGAGTGTGAACCGGAGTCCATGTGAGAATTGGAAACAGGCAAAAGCTTCTGAACATAATTTATTTTTTAACTCACTGGATTACGGTGATTATCTGTTCAGGTTACAGTATTCGTAGCCGTAAGCTCTTGCACCATAGGTCGAAAATGAAAGCAGCCGTAATTTGTAAAATCTGTCACGAATTACTGTCGAAATACAAATGCCCAAAATGCGAAGTTCAATATTGCTCCGTTGGCTGCTACAAGCGCCATAAAGAAAGTTTGGATTGCAAACCTAAAGTGTGGATTCTAGAACAATCAAACGAAAATTATTACACCACCGAAGGGATCATCGACGAGGAAGATGAAGTGTCTGTTTTAAAACTGAAAGAATTAGCGTCATCTGATAAATTGAAACATTTGTTAGGAAATTCACATCTGCGAAAAATTATTTTGGAATTGGACAGTTGTAATCAGAAGGCCGATCTCATTACACAATTAATGAAAGAACCTATTTTTGTCGAGTTTGCAGACGAATGCTTGAGCGTTGTTGATGGTTCACGTCTAAATGAGGGTACCTAGTAAATAAATAAATGATACTAGTCTTACTCTGCATATATGGTTACATTCTTGTCTATGGAGACTTCCAGAAACTTTAGAGGCCATGTTTATACTACTTATTATAAGATACATGTGGGTAAATGCTTTTGATTGGTGGTTCATTCGATATACCATTCCTATTTCATTGGCAATACACCCCAATTTTAATGCACCTTGATAAAAAAATAAAAATTCCTGTACAAAGAATCTGAATTACCTTACTGCTTTGTGCTGTCTTATGTTCAAATCTTGGCACATGAAATGTTTGCTACGGACTCCTGCTAAGGTTTACCTACAGTGGTATTAATATACTATATTACATAACATTTTATCTAAATCAACCCTATGCAATGGTTATATAATATATATAATTAAATAATGTAAATAGAAATACCCCATCTTGTCTTAATTACCTTTTTAACTTAAGATACAATTTATTTAGAATCGTATTTAGATTCAACTACTCTCAACAATGATAAAAGAATACAAAGCATAAAAATGATGAGAAATGGAATATAAACATGCTTTGTAATACTTTTTCTTTAGTATCTACTACAAGATTAATAGGTAACAGCATTCGGACTGTACTCAAAAACGTATGATAGATTATGATAGGGCAAGAAGCGCAATAGAAGAGGTTAAATAAAATAACTGCTACTAAAAATGCAATAAGTATTAGAAATCTTGAATGTAATCGTCTCCTTCATTAACAACTGCACTACCGTTGTCAGAACTTGTGTCATTGAGGTACATCTGGTCGTATGGATTATAACTACATTTTTTTCTACTTAACGAATCACCTCCTTCGGACATGAGTAAATCCTGCATGGGTTTTGGAAGCACTGACGAATCACCGCACGGATATTCTGCTCCAACACCTGTACCTCTTTCCGCAAGTGAATCCAAGGCCACAGACGATCCCTCACCATCTCCGGATCTTCTGATGGCTGAGAGAGCCGATGTGTATGTTTGTCGAGCTTCAAGAAGCCTCATTTCCAAACGATTAAGTTTCTTTGTGGTGGCCTGTATAAAATATTCATATTTTTCACTGTTAGATATACCGAATAGGCACAGCAAGAAAGCTGGTATGTAGACAACAATAAGAAAAAGCTACCTACAAATAAATCATTTACCTCTAGTTTACTTTGAAAATCTTGCTGCACTTCATAGTAAGGCTTAGATTTTACTATGCTTCTTTGCAGGGTAGCTTGATATTCATTCTTGCTTGCCTCTGCAATTTTGTAATTTTTCGCTGCCCTCATGTGAATTTCGTGATTGTGATCCTTTTCACGAGAGGCTTCATTCACCTTTAGAAAACACACTTTGTTTAAAAAAGGATTTCAATGTTTAACCTAAAACAAGGGACTGAATAATAAAAACTGAGTCGAAACTGGTAGATGGATACACATACTTAACCCAATTCCTTTATTTCTACATGTTCACCGGGGAAATGTCCTACATCCACTCACCTTCAATGTGGCTTGATTCAGCATCTCCTGCCATGTTGTATCAAATTTATCACTGGATGACATCAGCCTATCTTCAGCAACTTTGACCATATCCCTTCCAGCCCTCTGCAAATTTACAGCTCTCTTGTACTGCATTGCAGCCTGTTGGGTCTCAATTTGGGCCTTACAAGGATTTATCGAGGGTTAGAAAAGACTGTGGGCATTGATTTTACATTGTATCCAAATCATTACCTTTCTTGCTCTTTCCATAGTGTTGAAATAGGGTCTGGCTTTATCAACGCATGATCCTAAACTCTGAGATATTTCTTTCAGTTTACGGGTATATTTTGTCATCAAGTCTCTGTACTTCGCCCGCGTGGACTGTTAATAAATAATGATATCGGAATAATTGCGAAACATGGCGGTGGGCAATGGTAGTGGCTTCATGCCATATATTTTTAAGTTTTGTTCAAGTTTACTGTAATCACAATAAAAATACAATGAATAGAATAGGAGATCATATTTAACCATTCCCAGTTAATGCTTACATCCAACTGGACTTCTAGACGAGTTATACGTTCGTGGGAATGCTGCAGACGATCCAAATCAGACTGAAGATGTTTCGTGGTGGAGGTTAAGTTGGTTAATGTTGATTCTGCAATACTTTCGTTTAGACTATCAATAGATCCAGATCGTTTTAAACTGTTGTGCTCCAGTTCCTCAATCTGTTGATTCACAATAAGTAATTAATCATCTGTTATGTGTAAATTATGTATTTTAATATGAAATATTTTTCCTCCAATCTTATTATAGGATTGTAATGCTTACAAACCAACGGATGAGCCATATAATCATATAGATCAATCCAATACAGAAGACAATGATGTGACTTTGTACATAACTACCTCTTTGTAAGGTTATTTAATTCCAAGACATATGACCTTTATTAGCCAAGTTCCATTTTAAGTAGATGTGTGGGCGTTAGCAAGCATGGCTCTGGCATCATATCAAATATTTTGAACGACTACTGAAGCCTTATTAGAAATGGACATTAAAATATGCCTCAGGGCTATGTGATAATGTTGAAATTTAGGCTTAATATGCTGAACATTGGCAACAGATCTAGTTACAATTTCCATGGCGAAAATAACGGTAGAGGAGTTAAATACTGACATAGAGACCCGATATGAACTGACAAGCAGAATTATACTGAAATAAGTTACAGAATTAATTGTAAATATCAAACCATAAATCATTTATGCATGATTGTGATGTCATTCTTTGAAGTAAATGTCAAAATGAAATTTTCAAATGTCTTTGATTTAACAAAGCGGATTTTAATCAACAAAATCTTACTTATTAATCATATGGTGGTAATGGATGGTAATACTTCATACTAGCAGTAATTTGATATTATTCCAAAATAATCCATCTCAACTAATCCTATTTCTTGAAATTGGTTGAGATGAAGTGGTTTGATGAACAGGGCAGGTAATCTATGAGCTGTCAAGCCCAACTATACAAATATAAAGAATATCATCAATTCAAAGATTCTAAATATGATAAGAGGAAACGATCCCTCATAATTTGCTTAACTAATAATGGCAATGTTTTATGAGAAGAAAATTGAAAACGGAGCATTATATTTTGCCAAGAAAGCAAAATAAAACTTCAGGAATTTGTCATGTCTCAATATAATTAGCTTGACATTTTTAGACTACTTCTGAGGATGAAATGGAGGAATAATGAAACCAACAGACTAACAGGATAGTACCAAATGGTGTACTTCCACATGACTATCAAAATCAAACTATTTTATTATGCCTTTTAGATATGTAATTTGACCACAGTAGTCTTCCTATGTCATACACTCAATATTATCCCATCTCAATTTGTTTCGAGTTTGAAATCCTTTCATGTATGATTTCATATACTGAATGAAATCATAATCAAATTGGGCATGCAGGAAATCAAAACGAAAAACTCAAACAAAGCAACGTACATGCATATAAGCATGCGCTTAAAAGCCCACCCTGTTTTGGGATGTCTTATTTGCGCTACAGCGATTCAGTGAAGAAGTTTTATCGCGAAGAGTTTGTAATCCAAAGCTGAAAACCTGCATTACAAGTGGTATCACAATGAAACTTAGCATTCTATGTTTTAAAATAATGATGGTTCATATACAATCTGCAAACAATATTTGAAGTAGTTGTGACCTTAGAATCATCAATATATTCACTAAAATCACAGAGGATACAAATAAAATTCAATTTTTAAAACATCTCTAAATCAATACAATAAATAACAGTTGGAGGTTATTTTCAACAGTATACTGGAGATAAGGCACAGGGTTTATAAACACATGAAAGGAACATCAAAACATAATCACCTGCGCTTGCAAGGCAGAAAGCTTATCTATATGTTCCGAGGCATTTCCCGTTCCCTGTTGCATTTTCTGTTTCAATAATTGTAGTTCTGAGGATATTTCATCATGAGGTGATATCAATGTACTGCTCAAGGTACTGAGTGTGTCAAACTCGGAGGCAGAGTCTCCAAGATCAAGATACGCAGACTTTGAGGCTTCATATGACTAGGAAATAAAGAGCTGCTTAGTTATCATATCACAACATGCATTGAACCACTATCTGAACCGTGTTATCATTAGATAGATATATAGTACAATACAACTGATGAAAAATACCAATAACTTACTTGTAGATCGAGTAATACTCGTGTATGATCATTAACAAGGTTTTTCTGTTGAATTAGAATATTCTCTACTTCTTGCATGAGAAAAATTCCTAAATTACTGCACAAATAAAGTTCCTTTTCTTTGCTGTCCACTTCTACATGACCATTGCCATAAGCTGAACCTAAATGCAGAATTATGATTGTCAGTAAAAAAACCCTCATCTATTCACATATTATAATAAACTTTTATATGAAATACCAGGGCTAGCATCCTCAAGTTCCAAGTTATGTGCGTTGTATTCATGGTTATTGTTAAAAGCCCAAGCCCCTGCATGTTCGTAGCCACGGTTTTCAAATAAGAGAGGAAGAGGATCGGACACGAATAGCTGAACTTCTGCCATGGCTGGCAATTACAGAATTTTCACTGTACTTCCAGTATTGCTCTTACAACTCCATTTCCCTTTCCGTACAGTGAGCGAATGACGTAATTACTCTTTAGGAACTTTATTTGAATCTTTTATTACCACTAAATAGGCAAATCTTGTAATCATCAAATAAAAGTAACAGTATTTCCCAGACGATCAAACAAAACTACCGGTATATAAACAAATGCAAGAAAATATTCCTACTATGCCATGGAATATTGATACATTCTAATATATTGAGTTAGATTTTTAGGACTATACAGAACCCAATATAATATGGTAGTAATGTATGCATGATTTCCATTTACAAATTGATTCAGTAGCTCAAAGTTCTGTGCATCATGAAACTACCACTGTTCATTGTTTTCATATGTATCATACCCTTTATTCAAACGAAAACAAACTAACGAAAAACAAAACTAATGTACAAGAACTCTGGTTTTACTGATCAACATTCATAATTCAAACAAAAACAACTTGAAAAAATTAAAACAACTTATGTACAACAATTGAAACAACTCATGTACTGTTTTTTTACAACTGATCAACATTCAACAAAGCAATTGCCTTTTGCAAGCGAGATGTGATGAACATTATAAATGCTGTGAGGAAAGCAGAAACTGACATGATAACGATCATGCTTATTAGAAGGCATACAATAAACAACCAAAGTACTTGCAGTGATGTTTGCTGGGAGCATGATAAAGATTTTGTCACAATGTACAGTACCACACTCATACTATATACTACTGAGATGAGTACCAATGCGAATCGAATTAGAACGCGAAGAGAATGATGATTTTCAACAGCAAAGGGATTTTCAGGAGGATATGCTCGATGGGTGATGACTTTCGGATGTCGCTGGTTGCTGGCTAAAGACGATAAAATTTTGGATGAGATATCTGTTCGGAGCGTTTGACTGGACTCCAGGTAACTGGGTGTTTTCAAATCATAATCCTGCCCTCTTTCCTTTTTTGGGAATTTCTTCCTTCCTTCTCGAGGTATATTCAGAGAAGTATCAGGCGAATCTAGGAGAAGCCTACCAGCAGATGGGAATGGCATGGATGGTTTATATCTGTGATGCTTTTGTAATTGACTTGAAGATTTCTTGATGTTGATGGGTTCATTCTGACCGAAAAATGTATGGTGTCTAATATTGAATTCATTGGTGCTAGTTGAACTATGTGACGAGCCACTTTGTGCTTCTATGGGCATTATATCATGCGCTTCAATAACTTCTTCAACAACTGGCTCTATTCTAGGCAGGCTGGAATTAGAACTATGAATGCTGATTTGAGCTGATGACGTCAACCGATTGTTGTTAGCTGAGTGCATCCCGGATAAACTTTTTCTATGAACTGAAAATCCCCGCTTTTTCCAATAGTTATCAGATTTCAAATTTTTATTCTTCTCCAGCTCATCTGATGTAGAACTGCTCAACAGATCGCTTGATGACAAACTTTCAATATAATCAAAATAATCAGAACTTTCTTTCCTGTGTGAAGTACGTTTAATCAATCCTCTTTTTGCATGCCAGTGAGTAACGCTTTTATCAGTGGAAGGATATGAAGGAGTTTTGTACTGCATTGATGCAACAGAGATTCCTTGCTTGCGCTGTGCTTCACACGGCTCATAGTCGAAGCCGGCTTCAGAGGCAAATCTTTCATGCTGAAACTATACACATGGACAATATAGATGAGCTGTTAAATATCCCTAATATAAATATATTGAAAAAAAAATGAATACCTTGCTTGTGTCTTGACTACTGCGAAAAGCTTCTTTTACATAGCCAAGCATCACATCTTCTGGAGATCGTATTTCACTTCGACTCATATTTGAGAGCATTGAATCTCTTTCTGAATGTTGTATATCACACATGGTGTCATTGTCATCATTATCAAAATCACATTCGCTCAATTCCTTCTCTGACGAAACATTATCCGAAATGTTTTGTTTTGATTGAATTTTTGAACAGATTTTCGATGTTATCTCAATAAAAGAGGATTTTAGGATGGTGAATGCACTTCTTAAAGGACTTGTCCCTTGCCAGTAGCTCACAGGGTCTTCAACGACACGGGACCAGTTTTTAGCAGCAACACGATTCGAAATTTCCATGATAACTAGAACCACAATACAGGAACTAAAATAAATGATTTTGGTCTGATCGAAGTATGCAGTGATCCAATCAACCATACTTTCATTGGAGGGTAAATTGAAAAAAAGCGTCGAGTCTGTCATCCCATGAAGTAAGGCTTCTATTAACAGAGAATTAAATATAACAAATATAGCATGAAATACTTTCTCCATCCTGGTAATGTTACTGATTACAGCATGAGTTCTGTTATGTTTGGAAAGAAGCCATGCCAAAGGGTGGTACTGCAAAATATATACAAATGCTTTCTTCAGATAAGCAAGTAGTATGTTTTCACTTTCTCCTGAATCATCATGAACCAACACAAATGGTTTTGGCATACCATGAGAGAGTGAAATTCCTGATTGTTTTCCCCATATCCACTCTGTCCATGATATTTCTTTTGTCTCGCTTATCCATTTCAAACTCAGATCTGTTGGATCTCGTAACACAACTCTGCTGATTGTTATCGGTGAATTTGAACTTGATTTTATTCCAACAAAAGACAGGGCGGCAATGCTGGCTTTCTTTATGGCTACTGGAATAAAATTATAATTTACTGCCACTGAAATTTTTGAACTCGTGAGGGGGCTTTCAACTGAAGAACTACTGATCGACTCATCAGAATAACTGGCATGAGAGCTGATTTTTCCTGCACTCGGAGCCGGAATTCGAACAGGGATTTTCTTCTTGAAGCTCTTTACGACGCATACAATATCAACACGTTGAGGAGTTCCGATATCAGATGAATAATTCAGAGCAACAGTGTCAGTGAAACCATCTCTGTAGCAATATAAGCATAAAAAATAAATTACAGATTCGGCATCTACTTCAAAAAATGTTATATGATGTGCAGCAGACATTCAGAACTTTGATGGACTGAAAATATGTACTAGACCATGTTCTTTAAGAAACATAGTGTACCGTTATGATTTAGTTCATTTTATTTCATAGAATATAAACAGTATTATAGAAAACCTGAACAGCCCCTCGTAAGAATGTCGTAGCCAGATCAGAGGTGAAATATAGTTAGGATTATTCCCGACTATATGCAGCAAAAGGTCAACAGGTTGTTCTCTGTTCTTCCGTGAAGTTGTTATGCTAAGCTCGAACGTTTTAGATAAAGAATCTATTTTCTCCTCATGTCCACCAGGAATGTAAAGGATATATCTCTGCAAGAGGTGATAGCACATTACACAGGAAAAAGTTTAAAATGCAATATGGAAGATTGAGATTTTACTAAAGTTACCCTCCAACGATCTTTAACATCTAGAACAAATGCCATTCTGAGAATTGCAAACATCAGAATACAGAGAACACCAAGGAACATAGGAATGACTATGGAAGATGTAAAAACAGTGTCATCCGTTATGCAATCAACAGCCGATCCATACAGTCCAAATCTCGATACGATGGGAGGTTTCATTATAGCTGTTGAAGAGATGTTCAGTCTGACATGCCTAAAAAATAAAATCATTTACATCAATAGTGTTGTTAATGATTTTAGTTATTTCATTTCTATACAGGAACTTGAACCGAAACATTAACCTGAACCTGGAGCAAACCTCCCAATATCACAAACCGAAACTGAATCTTTAAATTCGAGGAAGAACTAAACGGGTTAAGGTACAGTTTCGAATTTCAATGCATTGAATGGATTATTTTTGTAAACCGGTTGTTTATCAGAATCAATATATTAGGTCATAAATTACAATTTCTTATATGCTACAAATGATCCTAGTACGAGTACAAAATCCTCTTTCAATGATGCCTCATTTGGCGAACTACCGAATCAAACCACTTCCCAGGTCAAGTCCCTATTTATATGAGATATGAGAGGAAAACCACCTCGCTTGCACAGGATCAAAACCGTAAAAAAATTCTGCTCTGTGAGTTCCGACAATAGCATGGAATGGTCCAAGCAATGTCCACGTTTTACCCGTCAAGGAAAATTCAACTGTGAATTCCTATAAAAATATAACGGACATTAATATATCATATGTTAATTCCAAATCGGTATTTAAAATGTAAAATGTACCTTCACATCATTTTCGAAGTTGTCAGATGTATGAAGTCGAATACTTGCGAAAGTATATTCATATTTCAGGTCCCATTCAACTTGCCATCCTTTCCACAGTAAGTGATGAAATTTGATAGGTGGCATCTGTTTATACATAAATTGCAAGTTCGGCAGTGAACTATTGTAAAAACGCACTTATAGAAATCGATACCTCAACCGGCATCCAGTAAGTATCAGGATCATTATCAAACATGTTCCAAACATCACATTCTTCTCCCGTTTCCAGTAGGAGTTTTGCATGAGTTTTGGTATGAATATTGTCCGGTGATGCAGGCTGAAGCCATTGACCATAATCCCTTATTACGGTGAGCTACAGTGAAATAATTTCAATTGAGATATGGCACAGCAACTATTGGTAAGATTCAATCTGGTGTCCAATATTAACCCAAACTCATTATTACAACAGCTCTGTTTCAGCAGTTAAGGTTGGGAAGATAAAAGAATAGTAACATTGTACTTAGACTCATGTTTTTTTAAAATTTGTATACTCAAAATTACTTCTGCATTAACTACAAGTATTATATTATATATATTATTCAATTCAATAATAGTATATGGCAGAATTTGAAGTTTTAGCAATCAATGCAGAATGTGATTAAACAATAAGTAAGTTTCGATAATATTCTATCAAAATATCTCTTTCAGTTGGACCCAACCCAAAAACTTAACCTATGGAACCTATTTACTTGATTAGATTTGCAGTGTGATCCAGGAATAGCCTCTGCATTCAACGGAGAAGTAATCACAGTGACAGAGGGTTCTAAAACGCGCTGTGACAAAACAGATCTTCCAGATCTTTGGGTTATTTTCATCTCATCCTCAGCATCAGGAAAGAAATATTTTAAGGTAGTTCCAGGATCAGACACTAGAATTATAATAATTTCAATTGAAATATACAATAACCAACAGTATGAAATACAGTATGCTCAGTTGAATAGTAGTACTCACCACTACAATGAATTTCGATAGGTAAAGGCTTCCATTTTCCATTCAGCATGCAAAGCAGATCAGCAAAATTTTTATTCAAATTATTCGAAACACTTTGATCTGTGATCCATACGCCTACCGCATCTTGTTCTTTTGCTATTAGGTATCCGGGAAGACATTTGTATCTCACTTTTGCCCACAGAGAAAAATTACCGGGTCCATCTAAATCAGTTCTGTCCGCGTTCGTAATGATCCCAGGATTATTACACCGCACATCTGCCACGAAATATTTCCAACATAAGAGCCATATCAGATACAAATGAACGATGGTTGAATGATACAATTACCAGAGCAAGAAAACGTCAGGGACGGTTTCCATGTTGCATCGTGGGAACATTGCGAGGTTATACTCGTGGTTCCCGGTTTGATGAAATATTTCTTCATACAATCATAGGTGACGAGAGACAAATATTTTATGCTTCCACCCCAAATCTTACTGGAATGCGAAATACCCTTGGGTTCAGTGCAGGTAACATCTAAAATAATATTATATTGTGTTATATCAGGCTGAATTCATTTGTAATGTAACTTCAAAGAATAAAATTTCGTTTCTCACCAACACACATAACAGTAGTCAAATTTCTACTCCATCTGCCGATTCTCGAACAAGTAGCTTTCACCGATAGAGTGTTGGAAGGTTTGATAATAAAACCTTTAGCGCAGACTGCAGTTGCTTCATCAAGATAATAGAAATTCCTCTCATCATCATTCCACTGTCCGCCGAAAATGTAAGCCCGGCGAGGAGGACGTGGAACCCAGCATTGGATTTCTAAAGTACCAAAAAAATGCTAACAAACTACTGAAATGTACAAAGATCTATACAATTTTTCACTTATATTTACTTTTGCAATGAGCCTTCGAAGGTGGTGGCATCCATTTTAGTTCAAGACTACATTTTATCTGTATTATATATATAGGCTGTTTGTTAGAAATGAAGCCTCCACTTCCAATATCCACTATGTAACCTGTAATGAAGTGCAGTGAAATATCATTTGGGGGATAACTTTTCAACTACAATGGAAAGATGTTTTAATGCGACCTTGGGTAAGGGAATTCAGAAAAAGTCTGTGTAAATCAGCAGTCACACCACTATATACTAATTTCAGATATATGAAGGTTCCATATTTTTAGTATGTACCGGTAAATGATTTTTTGTAATGCATGACAATTACAGTTACCTTCACTACAATGATACTGAACAGAGCTGTGTAATATTGTTCTATTTCCCTTTCTCTTAGAATTTTTTATCGGTCCTGGATCTCCGCAGTCGAATGCTAGAAAAGAGAATTTCATATATCACTGCACGAAGAGTGTTTTACTAAAGATCAATCTCATGTTTCCTCACGTGCACATGAAAAATTAAATGGGTCTGGTCGCCAAGTTCTATCTGCTGTGCATATAATAGTTTCTTCGTTCCAGCCTGGACGATTTATTTGGTCAAAAAGATGTCCGGGATTACAGGTCATTTTTACCTCGTCTTGAAATTCATAAGAAGATTGAGAAATTGTGGAATTTTCAGGTGTGTATGGCTCGGGGCAAATGTGTTCTGTACAATAAAAAATATGGTTTAATTTATTGTATCCATACTATCATCAAGTAGTCAATCCATATATATTCCATTGTTCAATTAACAATTTACCAAGGTGTGTGCGTTTTCTACATAAGAGATTGGATTTGTTGTAGTTTAGGTTGTAAGTAATTGGTGTTCAACCTGTACAATATTTCTTACTTCTGCATTTCATATCTGGAATATAGATGCTCCAATCCTTATTCTCCATGCATTCTACAGTAACTGATTTTGTTGTTTGGTTGTTAGCACTGTCATATACATATCCTTCATTGCATACATATGTTATGAAATGTCCATACTCATATACATCTCCATGCTTCACTCCATTTGATATCACAGGTGGTGGTTTAATACACTGAAGCACTAAAATGCAGAAAATAAAGTCAGTAACTCAAAGGAAGTCATGATTAAGTATCCCTTCCTACCTTCGCATTTGAGCTTATATGGATCCGGATACCATGCAGTTGATTCAGTACATTTGGCCTTGAAGTGAGTAGCGTTAGCTAGCGCAGGGATTCGATTAAGATTGTATCCTTTGTAACAAGAATAAGATGCTTCCACCCCAACATTGGTTTTATTTCCAGGCAGAACTATATTGGCATAGCGCATCGGTTGTGGATATTCGCAATGGATCTCTGTTGAAAGAAAGGAATCAATGTAAGATAAACAATTTCAATAGAAGTATCCAAGTGAAGATTGCAGTTGAACGGATTCGAAATAATCATTGCATTTTATTTATATCATATTATAAGATATATCAAACACCAAATAGTATCACCTTCACAATCAGATCCTTTGGGCAAATCTGACCAAGTTCCATCTGTACTACAGCTAACAGAATAATAAGTATCTGGTGGTTCAATCGTGAATTTATATCCTTCGTCACAAAAATAGACAACGCTGTCGCCTACTCTGTGAAGACTCTTTTCTTCATGAGACGGTGTTGGATACCCATGAAGGACATTCACAGGATAGGAACATGTAATCTCTGTACAAATTGACTCGCTTGTAAGATGGTGATCAGATATAGTACTGTATAATCAAACTCCGATATTGATGGTATACCTTCGCAGGGTAAAAGATGGTCGGCATCTCCAGGATGCCATTCTCCATCTTCATCACATGTTATAGTGACTTCGGTGGAGCTTTTGTGGAACCAAGTACCTATGATACAGGTGTATAATCTACAGTAGATACACAGATTGTTGGTTACAGAATAAGAAGTGACTAGAACCTTTTCTGCATGTGTATTTGATTTTTGTTCTGTAGTCGTAAGTGGAAGAAAACTCAGGGAATCTTGCGGAGGAAGGAAGATATCCGGGATCTTTGCACTTGACCACTGTATGTAATTGAAGAAGAATTGAGTAATTACATTTTATCTTTTTTGTTTTATCTCATTCAATACTAAAGCATTGCTCGGTTAAAATGATACAAGGGTATTGATTTACTGCTCCACTGAGGTTAGCGCATCACTGCTGGTGGAAAAAAGAATAAATGAATACATACACTGACAATCTTCAACTGCATTAGCTCCAGACCATGTCCCATCCTCACTACATGTGAAAGTTTGAGATTTAATTTTTTTCTTTTTCCCACGTTCAGATACGTAAGCACGGTGTCCGTCGTCACATTCAAAAGTTATCTTGGACTTATACACGGAGGAATTTCCATGCAAGAAACTGTTGGCAGGCTGTGGCCGAAGACTGCATGTAACAGCTGAATAAAAGTAAAGTAGCATTCAAAATTATGAGCTACAGTTTCCATAGAGTTTACCAAGTATTTGATATTGGTCTCACGTATGCAAGTTATCATTTTTGGATCAGGAATCCATTTTCCAATTACAGAACATTTAATAGTAGCAGAAACAACTTGGCGTTCCATAAAATATCCGTTGTCACACTCAATAGTAAGAGTGTTGTCCAATGTGGTGGAGAAATCTTTCTCGAGAATAGTGGCATTCTGGCCAATGAACGGCTTTGAACAATTGACAGCTGAAACAACGAAAATATTGAATTGAAATACCGATAAGGGATGAAGACAAATTATCAGAATTAAAGATTACTAACTGGTACAAGACAGAGTTGCAGGATCAGGTTGCCATTTTCCGTCTCCTCCGCAAACAACTGATGTCGATATGTTCGAGGTATAAATCTTAACCTCTTCGTTCTTGAAATAAAATTATTTTTATAAGAGCATAATATGGTTAATTTCACAGATTCTATATTACATGTAGCAATTTACATTTCTAATTTGAGATACGGTAATCAAGTGTGATGGATCACATTTAATATTGAGGACAGAATTGTATTCGCTTGCATAGCCACTCAATTCTGCTTTCAAGATTTTCTTAGGCTGTGAACAGGTGACGGCTGAAAAAGATATTGTAAAAATGAGAATGTTCTACATAATCACATGAATTGTGATTGTGTTGAAGATTGCACTTACCCTTGCATGTTATGAGTGAAGGGTCAGGCAGCCAGGTACCATTTAGCAAGCATTTAAGAGACATTGAATAGTTGAGAGGTGACAGCCAGTATCCATTTTCACAGGTTAAGTTTATAACGCTCGAATACGAAAAGCTATCAGCAAGGTAGTATGCGTTTGGAACTTCGGGAATGGGATCGCAGAGAAAGGCTGATTTGGCTGAAGGGAAGAGTCATTAGTCAAGATTGTTAGGGTAATTCTATCCTAAGATTAAAAGACAAAAACTTCTTACATAGACAGTTGATATGCTCGGGTTCTGGCATCCATCTCCCTATTTCAGTGCAGGTAACATTTGTTTGATTCTGTGTCCGTGAAATGAAATAATCCTTGTCGCAGTGGTAAGTGATGGAAGCGCCGTAAGTGTAATTCGTGCCAATTGTATAAGCGTGCCATACAATCATAGGTTTATCACAGACAACAGCTGAAAAAAGTAAAACATTTCTCTGTAATGAACAAGCAGACAATCATCCATAACAAAATGCTTCGAAAGGTTACATCGACATGTAAAATCAGCTATTGGAACGTTCCAATCTCCTGTCTTTGTGCATTTAATGGTATTCTGTGCTTGTCCAGGAGCAATGTAGTAACCACTCTCGCAAATTACAGTGACCAAACTCTCAAAACTGAATTCATCGCCATAGAAATCTGCATTGCTGACGAGGGTGGATGGGTCATGGCAGGTTACATCTGTAAAGAGAAAATAGACTATATGATCACCTTGTATATTATCATGGGACTAATACTAATATTGTAGTCAGTTATTTTCCACTGCCTGTAAAAAGAGTTGTCAAATAAAACATCATAGAGTAGAATGGTGATCAAATCTGTGGTTCATGTATAATGAACGGAAAAAAATGTCTTACAGGTAACTTTTGATAACAAACTCACCCACACAAGGCCGAGGATTCACATCCCATTTACCAGTAACAAGACATTGGGATCGTAATTTGAAGACAGATCTCTCAATCCAAGTGCCAATATCACAGAAATAGGTTACTATATGGCCGTATGAGTATTCATCTCCAATCTTCAATGAGTTTGTCATATCACCCAAGGCTGGACACTCCACCACTAGAAACATTTTAATATAAAGTGAGTTTAAACAAAGAGAAGCTAGAATCAATCATAGATTATGAACATACATTGGCAATCCACTTCTGCAAAATCACGGTGCCAAGCTCCGTTCTGAAGACAGGTGAAAAACCACTTTGTTTTCATTTCCTTGGATGCAAACCCCTTCCTGCATGTAAATTCTATGACGCTGTTGTAGTAAAATTGGACACCAGTGAAAATTGCATTCGGTTGCGGATCGGACACCGGACATTCCACAGCTGAAAGCAAAAAGGATAATTATACTGCAAATAAAGAATTCTAGAAAACAGTGATAATGAACTTACCAGTGCAAATCACGAATTCTGGTTCAGGTATGAAAGCTCCATCCTCATTACAAATGAATTTAACTATTCTCGCCCGGCCTTCTGAAACGAACCAGTATCCTTGTTCGCAAGTCACTGTCATTGTATCGTTGTAATGAAATGTAGTGTTCAAAGAGTGACTCAGATTGGAATGCAGGTTGTCTTGTTGGAAAAAGCAAACTTTTTCTGCAATATTTGTGTCATATATAAATTCTACTAATTCTGGTATGTGAAATACATCACAATATATAAATACATAAACTGATAGCAATGAATTTGACTCACTCTCACAAGGCATCTTTGTTGCATCTGGGTCCCATGTGCCATCAGCAGTACATTTAGTTGAGAACTTTGTCACAGGTACTATTCCATTCATCGTTTCATGTCCGACATCACACTCATACACAATTGTCTCACCGTATGTAAACGAGGAAGGAGCAATGAATTCATGTGCTCCAGTAGGAATTTCGGGCTTAGGACATTCAGCGACTATCAATATGATTGATTTCATATGTTAAGTGTATTCATAGACAAGGTAGAGAATATCATATTAACGAAAATCAGGGGTG
Organism: Halocynthia aurantium; assembly: GCA_013436065.1. Classification (NCBI taxonomy): domain Eukaryota; kingdom Metazoa; phylum Chordata; class Ascidiacea; order Stolidobranchia; family Pyuridae; genus Halocynthia; species Halocynthia aurantium. The sequence continues at coordinate 28,624 of QXVX01006106.1, forward strand.
TGTGCAGAATATGCAGTGTAGTATTATTTAGGAAGTTTTAACTGACTTCATATACGCAGTAAATAGTATCCTAAGCATTACTGATGGAAATAATATTCAATATTGAAGCAGGAACTTCATACCTTTACATCTGATACCATGTGGTTGCCATGTGGCATCATCGTTGCTGCATACAGAGATTTTTGTAGTTAATCCAGCTTTTTGATCGATCCAATAACCTTTGTTGCATACAACCGTTCTTACTGCTCCAACAAATGTTGGTCCATCTTCAAGAATACCGTTATCAATCAGATCAGGCTCTTTGCATGTTTTAGCTTAAAATAATAGAGCGGGGTAAGAAAGGGTCACCGGAGGAATAATATTATATACTAATTTCACATGCAGTTAGGCTATTAACTAGTTGCTTTTTCCAATTACAAGAAGACTACAGACTCCGTTGCCCCCCATTTTAGTCTGTTATAACGAGGGTTCACTATATTAGTATGTAATTTACTTTCACAGCTGTAGTCAGTCATCAATGGCAACCATTTTCCATCAGTCTGACATTCAATATCTATGCCAAGTACACCTTGTGAAATCCAAGATCCCGGGTAGCAATTAAAGGTTACCTTGTCCGCTAAAAACAAAAACAATATTCTTGGTGAACGTCACTAAAATGAGTAGCATGTTTAGCATGCAATAAACCCAACTTACCGACTTTGTATTTGTGACCCCAAGGCTTTGGATTAGTGTCCATAGCATTAGGCATAAAACCAGGGGACAAACAAGTCACATCTGCAATTCAGGTAATATTTGCTATGAAATTAAGCTTCAATTCTTGTTGATTATCCAAGTAAATAATAATTGAATGACTTATACCAATGCATTTTAAAGTGGATAACAGAGGTCGATAGGCACCATCGGCTTGGCACGTTATGGTTTTCATATTGGACTTTCGGTCATACCAGTAGCCTTCATCACAGGTATATCTATAGGTATAGAATATTAAAACAGTAAGAAAACTGAATAATTTTCTGCAGCAAGTAGATAATAAAGAAAAACTAAGAGGTAGTAAAGGTAATAAGATCTATGTAATTTTCACAGGGTCATGACCTACCCAATAATTTCAGAATATCCAATGAAAGTCTTCGATAGATAAGTAGCATGGTCTAATTCTCCAGGATCTGGACATTCAACAGCTGGCAATGTGAAAAAATAGAGGTTTGAGAAACTATGAGCTAACTATGCATGATGATCAAAATTAATTTGATAATTTTATGGATTTCTATTTCGACTTACGAATACATTCGTATTGCAAAGGATCAGGATCCCATTCGGCATTAGCTGTGCACTCGGTACTCTTGCTGAAGAGGCCTTTAGAAAACCAAAATCCTACAAAAAATTAATGCAGTGACAGAAACAGATATATTCTATTTTCCCTGTTGGATCTACTGATGAGCAAACCTGTTGTGCATTTGAATTTTATTGACTGCTTGAAAGACCAAAGCAAACCCTGAATTTCTGCAAACTGAACTGGATGAGGAGGCGGACAAAGAAGATCTAAAGCAAAAAGAAATTCCAGAACAATTTGTCCATACAACTTCATTTGATAATTGAAGAATAGGATTTGCCTATTTTTATATTATTTGCTGTAAATCTCAATATGCACTTTCTGTAATGGTAATTTTGTCAGAATATTTCCGTGGGTCACAAATTCCCTGTGACCCCCATTGCCATGGAACATACCGACACATTTGATGACATCCAGCGGTGGATACCAATTCCCTGTTTCATCACATACAAATGTTTCTACAAGTTTTCCTTTTGTCACCCACTTCCCTTCTCCGCATTGATAAGTAGCCTCCGATAAGTATTGTGTATTTCCACTGACTTCTCAAACACAAGAGTTTAGAAACAAAACAAGTTATCTGAGGAATTACAAATGCAAAATGATAAAAGAAAAAAATTACGGAGTGTGTGAGTAGTTCCTTCAATATCAGGCAACTGTGGACAACGTTGAGGAACACATTTAATACTGCTCTGAGGTTGATTCCAGTATCCAAATTTTGTACAAGTGGACAAGGCAGTGGGAAAACCATCTAAACGAGATAGGAATTAAATGGAGTGCGATGGAAAGGATATAAAACGATATCTATAAACTTGAAGCATATACCAATGAATGTACAAATATTCGTCTCCTCCGGCAGTCCCTGGATCATCCAACTGCTCAAAGGATCTGTGTTGCTTCCTCCAGCTACTGCTTTCACTTTTCCATCCTCCAATAATCTGTGAATAAGCAGCATTAATACGAAGAGATCAGTGTAACAAAAGTCATGGTAGTCTCTATTAGGAAAGCAAAACATTTACCTCAGGTAAATAGGTGGTGAAGAATCTTTTATTGAAAGCAGTAACTTGTTTCCACCTGCTAGTGGGCAGTGCCATTTTTGCCTGAGTAGATAAAAAAAAGGATCAGTTTAAACAATATCTTCGATATCAATATAATAAACGACAAGATAAATTTTAATTCAATATATTAATTAGCTACTTCATAAAGCATGAAGAGGAAAAACATACTATAGGTTTCAAATATCACAGTGACAAAGGTATGGAAAATCATAAACAAATTTACAGGAAAGTCTTCGGTATATAAAATATATGTAATAGAGCTTGTGATATATGTACGTAACATTAAGAACGAAAGGAATGCGTGGGGTGAAGATTTTGGAAGTGTTGGATGGGGACAAGATATGAACAGTGAATATTATGAAATCCTTTTAAATTAGAATTCGGAACATTGTGATTTTTATGGTGATAATATAAATGAGTTTACTTCTTATTGTTAGCATCACATTTAGAAAGCACAAGATCAACAGATGCTCCATCTGACAGTGTACTGGACGGTCCGCTGAGCGAGAGACAACTCTGATGAAATACAGAACATTATTATCAAAGATCAAATTTCCATACCGGAAAGCAGCTAAGCTAAGATGGACATCTTAATTACTTCCGACTCAAAGTTTCTTAACAAGTGATCTCCGTCCCAAATCCAAGTATATAATTTGTCATTCCAATCACAGTTTTCCATTGATGTTATTGTCTTGCCATCATCAGTGGCAAGACAACGGATGAAATGGGGATGGAAAATTTCGAAGCTTCTTCTAACCTCATTGCCTATTATTATCAAGAACTTACTTAAATTAGCTGACAGTAATCCCAATCCCAACCATACAAACTATATGGTTAAGTGATTTAACGCTTTCTATGCAATTTCATACTCAGTCCATTCATTTAGCTATTTACCTGTTTTATTACACATATACTGCAGTTTGTTAGAATATAAGTACAAGGACTGATTGCCACTACTCAAATACGTATGCTCTCCTGTTTCCTCGGGTTGTGGACAAGTGACATCTGCAAATGAACAAATATATTGAAGCAGTAACATACAACACAAAAATCCTAAAATATTCTATATAACAGAATATAATTCGTACAGTGAGCCGCCCGTGTAACAGACTACTGAGGGGATAGGTGTTCATTATAGATGATTGTCGATTTTTATATTATGTCAGGTCTTATTTAACATGGCTTACTGTATTCCAAATAAGAAAACATAGTTACTTTTACACCACTGTCGTTGTGGATCTGGAAACCAATCACCCCACTTATTGCATTTCACTACTAGGTCTGCATTGACATTCGAGTATCCTATATCACATGTGACCACCAGTTTGGCAAGATAACTGAAAGATAAATGGCATATCTCCATTTCAGTTCATGTTTCCATTTAATGCTAATCGTTACAGCAATTGATGATTTACTTACCGATAACTGGTAACAATCATGTTTCCATGATCTAGTGTTGGAGGTTCATGACATATCAGTGCTGGCGAGTTGATAAAAATTAATTAGCTCTTTACATATCATGACATGGATAATATGATTTTAATAATCTCAATAATTTATTAACAAGTTATTCTTTACCGACACAACGAACTTTCTCAAATGGATCAGGTTCCCAAACAGCATTAATTGAACATGTGAAGCCAGTTACATTATGCACTCCACGTTCGATCCAAAATCCATCATTGCATGAATAACTTGCTTCAGATCCATAGGTAAACTCCTCACCCTTGTATTTTGCATTTGGAACTCGTGGAGGATACTTGCAGCTTACCACTGCAACATATGCAATTAAATCACAAACAAAAGCAGGAATGTGAAAAGCTTACTTACATAAACATTCAAACTTATCAGGATCTGGAGTCCATTTCATTGTACCATTGCAGATACTATTTTTCGTCTGCATTCCTGGCTTTCTGTCTATTGTGGTTCCTTCATTACATCTGTATGTTATTCGGTCTTCGAATTTGAACCCCGAATAAGGACGGGATGTTTCCAGGCTGGAATTAGCTACGATGGGTGGGTCCGCACAAGGTAATCCTAGAAAAGTCTCATTATAATGGGACTTCATATTCTATTTTCAAAGTAAACAGGTGAGGTCTGTGTTGACTTGCAAGTTTGGTTGCATAAACTGGAACATTTTAGCAAATGACCACAGAGCAATTTGTACAATTCTGAAAGCATGTCTGACTGTTCTTGATGCATGTGCAATTACCTGAGCAAGACTGGGTAGCATGCATTTCAAATTTTAAGATACAATTTTTAAATTAAGAAAAATTTGGAGTTATGAATAAACTTGTAATATCAGCAGGCCAGTATACCATACCAAATGCTCCACAGGACTGTTATTACAATTAGCGGCAATTTATTGAAGAGAGTTGTATTGATATACAAAAGATATACTTGCACAAGTCCAGGTTGATGGTTCAGGATTCCATATAGGCTCTGCAGAAGGAGATGATTGAACACAAACCAGAGAGCCTTCCAAACGATCTGGATTTGCATCCAAGCCGTATCCAAGATCACATCTAATCAGTACACCTCGCTTTTCTACCCTCCAGTCTTCATAAATAATTTTTCCATTAGCAGGAACGATTGGCGACTTGCAAGTAATAGCATCAACTTCTACAACGAAATACAAAATAAAACTTTAACATATGATCAAATATATTATTTCATTCAACACTCTTCATACTTTTACTACAAGCGAAAAAGTGAGAGGCCAAACAGCTCCTCTCCTCATATCCAACTTTGTCTTCTGCAAGAACTGAGAAAGTGGCACACCAGGGAGAGTACTGAACTTTGCCAAATCTGTTCTCTCCAGGATTTCCCCTTAATGCATACAAGTATAAAGTTGCTGTAATGCTTTCTATTTGATATATAATAACAAATTCTAGAAAGCTTACCTGTAGCACCAAGCATGCTTCGTAATAAGTTGTGTACAGAAAAACGTACCAAAGCCTGTAAGACCACGAATTTTACCGTCACTATTCAGGGCGCAATAAGTTCCTTCTGTGGTTCCATCTGCTATGCCAGCTATCATGTCACCCTTACTGGCTAACCTCCCACCTAGAGGAAACGATACCAAATAGATTTAATTCCTTTGAGAGGTTTATTAACACATCTACAATGATCTGAAGTTGCAATACATTATGGAACTTTCCTTGTGTTTGAGCAAGTATACAGATTAAAATTAGTTAAGACCTTTTAATCTATGATGCATAACTTTACCTTGCTTGCTTGAGTGCTAACATTTGACCTATATATTAACTATGCTATTTAATAGTAACCTCTTAGATGACATGCTCTGTTTGCTTCTTTTTCACTTGTAAAAGGATTCTCCTCGCTGTACACAGGTGGTGTACAACTTTCAATATCACTGGACGGAACTGAGGAACCACTTTTAATCACCACAAACAGATTTTCTAGATTATAAGGAAAAACCCTAATCATTATCTTATATATACAGCTGCTAAGCTCTGAACCAAAGCACTGAAGTCTCCAAAGAGATGGACCCTATTGGTATATCCTACCGCCTGGACGATAATGCTCATCACATATATATCTGTCGGAGGTTCCAGTTCTCCAAAACGCCTTACAATTTTCTTCGTAAAATCCTCCAGCCATATGAATTCTGTCCCATGGTTCAATCTAAGCAATGATTATTAATCTGAGAATATCACAATACCAAAGCTAAGAAAAAATTATATTTACCTTATCTAAAACAAAACTGTACCCATAAGCACGAAGCTTCACTAGGTACAGGTTTCTTGATGAACAAAGCCATTGCTGAAATATATCTGTCAAGTTACAAGGCATCACTCTGACACCGGGTGCTGTTCCTGATCAATTGAAAGTTAAAAAAAATGCAACATTATACGGTAAATTATCGAAATTCTTCAATATACATTTACTAGCTTTCATCATTTAATCGATACCAATATCTGTGTAATGTCAGTAAATACCTGTGAATTGAAATAACTATCCATGGAAAAATCTATCCATAATCATATTAAACATAGTCATAGTCACAATGTACAAATTCACTGATTGGAACATTTATGATACTATCAGCAATATTACAAGATTTTTCTATATCCTATTTGCAGGATGATATACATATATGATATGATAACCATTGCCCAAAATTTAAGATCCTGTATACAATGAATAATAGTTATGATATAAAATAGAAAACCTGATTCTTCTGTTGCCAACATTTCATAAGGTGCTGTCAGACAATTACCACTGTTTAGATGCATCAAGTGATAAGTTGATGTCCAAACCCATTCCAACTCACCTCTTTCATTGAATTGACAAGACTTACTAAATATTCACACAATGTTCATTAAGATTCAGATAATTATATCAATATCCTATGGAGAATATCTACCTCCGTGCATACAAGTGTGGGTCAAATCTTCCACTCAGATCTGAGTAGGTATGGCGGAGATTATCTCCGTAAGCGCATCGACGTTGGTAAGGCAATACTGACTTTGTTCGTTTATCTTGGCCAACATTAGAAAAGGTCAATCCATCTATAAAGTTAATGAAGTAATAATGTTTTACCCAGTCATTCTGTTGTACCAATGATCATAGACTTATTTTTTTTAAATATTGTGGAAGTTTGGTTATTGCTGATTGTGAGATAACCATGATTATCCACAGTCATCTATATAAGTTAAATCTTTACTACGAGTCAGAAACAAAAGACCAAAAAAATGTGAAAAAACCTCTAATAAAATTGTATGGTTTTTGCATGGGTTCTTCACGTCCATTTATGTTCCACATCCAATTCCTTTCAGACGCATCAATTCGTCGAGAAAAACTTTTGTCAAACAGAGGAAGCCAAAATCTATTGAAAAACTTAATTACTAGGGGGAATTTCTATTGCAAATTCTAGTTCAAATTTCAACGGATTTTGCCTCGAAGTGGTATGGTAACCAGCATCTTCTTGTAATAATACTGCTTCTTGCATGAACCTTGCAGTAACTTCATCCTTCACAGCCATTAACTGTCTGTAAAATACAAACCAATCAAATAATTCTGGCATCACAACATAGATGTTTTAAATAATTTGAGTACCCTCCACTTGCAGCACAGTTCTGTTCGGCTTTATCTTGTGTAACCGTATACATACTGTCTTCTGTTTTTCTAGGATCATGGCGCAGATGAATGCATAAATCGCGATGGAAATAGGAGTATGATACAGGAAATCCACAAGTTGCTTAAGAAATTATGAGAATTTGAATTCATTAATTAAAACAAGGTTTAGTAATAACAGAGCTCATCTGAACATTTAAACTATTATGACTGCTATCGAATATCATAGAAATACTTTTCATGCAGATGAAGGAATATTGTGATAAACAATCTTCTTCTGTCCAGGCCCAATCCTGTTTTGGATCCATCGCGACGCAATCTTTTTCATCGTCTGAATTGTATTCAGCTGCCACTGACTCATCAGCCCATTTATTGAACGTAGCTTTCTCATGGTCATATGGTTCTCCACTGTTCCACGCAAACATACCTTTGATTTTGATGTGATTTAAAAATTTATTCATGCAATATGAACATATTTTCCGTCAAAGGATAAGTGTCATTCACACCTTCTGCTTCTCTATCATCCATGCCAATCCACCACTTATTAATTCCAAACAATTCTTCACCACCGGTAATTTTAGGTAAAATTTGATCTAGAATTTCTTGTGAAGATACCTGTAAGGCAAATGAACAGGAATAGTTAAAATATTCATTGAAGAGCAAAATGATTGAATGAGCAAATGAGCCTCACAGATGGTAAAATAGAATTTTCTGATTTGCAGAATTCTACTGCGTCCTCATACGTCAAGTTTTTCGGGTGGAACAGAATTTCTACTTCCGAATCATCAGAAAATAGAAAGGCATGAAATTCTGAAAAAATACATTGTGGCTGATTTTATTTTTTAGTTCAATAACGATTTCAATCACCTAATCAAAGACTAACGAAACAGACAGACAATGGAAACACCAGAAGACAACAAAGAATTCAAATGAAATATTCACCTGGTTTGTGACACATTTCAGCAAACAAGCCTGCCGAAGCATCCATTGCACGATCGTTAACTTCACGAAATTTTTTGACAACTTGAAGTGCTGTGTCATTTTCAAACAAAGAAAAATCCAGTGTTGGACCATGACCCTCGCTATCACATCCAGCCTATGAAGAAAGCCATAAATTGAAATAAAAAACAGGAAGATTTATTTTCCTTTCTAGCAATGAATAAACAAAGTAGTGCGGAACTTTATTGGAATTTTCAGTGAATTCAGTAGATAATTATGCTATTAATAGAACCCCAAACATGAGTGGGGACAAGCAGTGTTTGTAAATAGGATAGATCCCAAACTAAGTTTTAATAAGTTTATAACACTTCATAATCCTATTAACAGAAAACTAAAATGTGCTTACTTCATGATAAAGATTAATAATGCACCGCTCCTCTAAAGGTGGATTGTATGTACAGAATTCCGGTAGATCTGCCACAGAGAAATAACCATGGAAGAGAAAATAAGACGAAAGGATAAAAAAGAAATAAAAAGGTCTCACCAATCTCACAAACAAATGGAAATTTTTTCACGCAGTTAAAGTCATTCCACATTGGTGGATCTAGATCAATCCTTATTGCTGCACAATGTTCGTTACACCACACGTTATTCGGTTCAGAAACATCGGTTCCTCGAAGATGCCATCGTTCAAACGGGTAAGGGCCTTCATAATCAATGTGACAATGATTCCTCAAAATTATAATGTAAGTAAGCTAAATTTCACCCAGTCAAATCAATCGCTTACCTAGCTCACATAACACGGGCAAGATCCACCAACATCGTTGATCTATCCAATTACCACTTATCAATATTGAAGCACAGTGCTCTCCCTTTCCCTCTTCAACGTTCGGATCAGACCATACTTGCCAGTGTTGAAAAGCTAGTCGAAAGTAGAACTACAGAATTAGCCTTTCATCACACCAGAGCTCACCCACTGATATAGTTTCTAAGTCCAAATATTCATAACTCCCTCCCTCATCAGTATTGAATATTGCACACAACATTGTAAAAAAAGACATATGAAAAGTACAGTTATACCCCAATAATACTCAATATTATACAATACTTCACAGCCTTGTAATATGTAATGTAAATTATATTTTGGATTTCTTGATGGGATGAAGCTAATTACTTCGAGATATCCAACCATTTATGGTAATAGGGATTTTGGAGGACAATTAAATCTCTGTTCAATTTATGATGATTTGTTCGTATCTTTGAAGGATGTAGGAAAGTGCTTTCAATTAATACACTCAACACTCAATTAATATTTCAGAAAAAGAAACTCACGAGCAAAATTTTCTTTGTTTGGAATCGGAAGAAACATCTTTTTGTACCATTCATCATGAATGAAAACGCGTTGACCATCAGCCTGAACCCAGTACGACATATCGTCTTCTTTTCCCTCCATGGCGAAGAAATAATCCCCGAAATAGATCTGCCCTGGAAAGATTTCTCCTGTATCTTGAAATATCGTCCATAGTTCCTAATTGAGTAGACTCAAATGTAATTCAGGACGCTAGCCTATATATAAATAGGTACAAAATAAATGATCACGTAATATGTCTAGTTCTTACAGAGATACGGACTGTGATTAGATCATTGATTTCCTGCGACACTATGTTTGCCACCGACCCATTGATATCACCACATAGCTCCTTTTGCTTGGTATAATTGCGAAGAAAATCCGGCCCCCAAAAAAACCACCAGTAGTCTCTGAGAGTTGAATTTACTGCGTACTGAGGATATTTGTTTTCCATAGTTATATCTGAATATAAAAAAGGAATATGAGAAAGAAAAATATACTGGGAACGAGAATATATACCAACTATTGTACTTACAAGTAAAATCAGGCGCTAAATTTACTTGATCCTCATCCATGAATGTCCAATTACCGTCATCTTTTAAATCATTCATTCCAATCCAGACAGCTACAACAATTAGAAATATAAGAATAATGCATAAATCAATCGGCAAATAAGAATTTGAAGGGAAAGATAAATAAGATTTGTATAAGATTTACCTGATATATTATTTAATAACATTTCATTGATTTTTTCAATCAGCCATTCATGCTTTTCTAAGGTTTTTGGCATTGCAAGCGTGCCCCAGGTCCCTGCCCATGAAAAAACAAAGGAGTTGAATGAGCGATATACTGTTTACAATTAAGCATATCACAATTCCAGTAAAAAGGGTTCTATTTATTTTACCGTTACAATAATCTGACGCTCCTTTCCATGATAATAATTCATTGAAAAAGATATAGGTTGCGTTGAAATTATCTTCCTCAAGAAGAGCTTTGATTCCTAAATGAGGGCAATACAAAATAGAAACATTCAGTATTTCATCATTAGCAGCTCAATAAATTGGTGTAATAACATCTACTGGGTCTCGTTGACATAAGGACAACCTACTTATTCGAAAAAAAAAAATTATTTATCAGTGTTAAGGTGACATATTATGACTTTGCTTTGTACTGCAGCAGAAAAAAGGAAATTGGAGCAAATAAATGAACTTGGCAAGTCAAGGAGGAGATTAGTAGCATATGAGTCAAGGGATATCAAATTTGAGCAAAACAGCTTGGCTTACGTTGCTTACGTTTTATTGCTTAAATTTACTGCACTGTCTGCTATAATAATTATGATTATAATCATATGATTCCCCCCCGTATTAGAAGCAGAAAAAGGGGGTGAAAATAAATATTAGAATTGTCTTACATTCAGAGACTTATGTTAGTTAAATATAAAATGATGCTTAACAATTCTTAAAAAGATTAACAAAAGTATGAGCAATCAATTGAATTTCCTGCCTGACGGTTCAGAACAATTTCGTCCCTCAAAAGCATCAGCGCAAACGCATTCCCCCTCATCGCATTTGTAATGTACGGGGCAACCATGTATACACTCTTCAGCTACAGAAAAATGTAAAATATGGTATATTATATGGTACAATACATATTACAAAAAATATATATCATTTTGATTCCGATTAAATCACCTTCAAGAAGAATGTAATGAGCAGGATATTCACAGGTCACTGTGAAAATAAATCAGTATTAATTTCTATAGTGCTATAGTCTCATAATTTTGTTTGGGCGAAGAGGTTCCAGACCATAAGTTTGACAGTAAATAAGTGGTGCACTATATCGATAAGTATGTGGTAGTATACAAACCATCCATGCACATATAAGAATATTGCTCTTCACAGTTCTCAAGCGACCATTTAAAATCGTTTTCGGAATTCAAAGCGGCACAGTGACGGTCTCCGTGATCTAAACTATATGAACTATCCCAATTCATGTAGGAACCGTTATCAAATATGGCACCATTTGCCCACCAAAATTCACCTAGATAAGAAATGTTATGACGTAATGACATGGTTTATGACTGATTGAATTTGTATGCTCACAAAAAATAGATACAACCAATAAATCTACCTTCTGTTTTAAGGTCGTCCAATCCAAGCCACCATTTATCAGTGTAAAAAAGATCTCTAGCGTTATGCAACTTTCTTTCCAGTTTTTGCTGGATCTCCAAATTATGGATCTAACATACACAATGATTAGGAGATCAAGAGGCGATTTCATAGTTGTAATCAAGTAAAACAGACAAAACAAATAACATACAGAGAACTGCAGCAGAGAATTCATGGCCTTACAATGCTCGATCGCTTCAAGGCGAGTTTTCCCCCTTATTTGGAATGATATTCTTAGACCTTTGTCAAGCTCAATAAACTCTGAAAAATAAACATTTTGCAGTTTTGTTCCTCATTCGATATCGATAAAAGACAAGTTATTGTATAGAATACATACTAATGAAATAATTTTTAGTCTGGAAAATAAACAAATGCATAATATATGAAATAAAGAACGAACTGAAGTATTCACAAACACAAAATATACATTCAACTTCTTTTAAACACATACACTTTAATTTTTGTTACTTTTCCTGTACTTTAATTTGTCTAAAAACCCATGATAGTATAAAGTACCACACTGTTTTCATGCAGTATACTTTACTTGGTTCATAGCAAGTTTCAGCCTCAACTCCATGTGCATCATCCCCATTAGCAGAATCTCTTATTGAGTGAAAATCATTCAACACATCCCATATGTTAGATTCGTTGTAACCTTTAATATTTGCTGGAGGTAACATTCCCTTTTCAGGATCACAACCACTCTGAAAAATTCAAGCATTAACATTGGCTCAACAACAATAGAGAATTACTCAACATCATACTTGGTTAAAGAGGTCAAATAAACACTGGATATCATGTGGAGGTTTGTATGTGCAGGTATCTGGGAATGCTGAAATGAAAAAAAAAACAAGATATGGTTAATCTCAACATAAAGGTTGTGGTGTGTATGTAACATTAACCATGTTATAGCTTGCCAGACCAGTACAAAAATTGCAATACAAACAGTAACTCACTGAATCCATAGCATTGCATCTGGTCACTTGCATTCATTCTCATTATTTCCAATACACGATGAAGATTGGCATTGCCGAAGATTTTTTCTTTCACGCTTTCATTCACGGAAGGAGGATATGCTTCACCCATCTCGATGCATTCGATATTATCGAGCCAGATTCGTGACAAGCATTCATCATTATGTTTAGGTTTGTAATTGCAACCTTCAGGGATTACTGTAAAGGTATATGAAATTGGTAAATTATATCTGAGATTATATATCTAGAAAAAGAGGAAGTGTATAATACCTAATCCATAACACTCCAGCTGAAAATTATCATCTCCAGCATCAGCATATTGACGAACGAGGCCAATGTATTTCGCAGCAGCTCTACAAAGGAAAGTTATAGATGGAATGATACAGTCTTGCAGCATAAATATAAGAGATGTATTGTTGCCAAAGTTTTTGCTGATATACTTCTAAAATAGGCTGATTCTAACGACAACTGATAGATGTAAGACTCTACTAATTATACATCAATAGATATTACCTCTGATCTATATCACTATATGTCTTGCTCCTGTTAGATTCTGTCATGATCCCCGGATAACCTCTACCGAGCACAGAGCATCCCACGGCATCATCCCACACAGAACTGAGGCAAGTTGTATTAAGAGGACCATAGTAAGCGCTGCAGTTCGCATAAAAAGCTATAAAAAATGTACATCTTTACTATACTTTGCTACTTGAGGAACAGCAAATCAACATGTGAAAACATTGTAAACGCTGACCCATTCCAAAACAGTCATACTGATCTTTTAGTATTCCAGTTTCAGCCTGGTGTCGAGATTTGTTCATAGCTTCAGTTATGTCCCTTGGGAAATGATATATGTGATTAATTTTACAATACAAAAGAAATGGATAAATTTCTAACAAACCAGAGTGCCATTGAATTCAATTCGGCAAGCTCTATAGCAGTCAGGTTATGCGGTTCTCTGTATCCTTCTTCAACACATTTAGCATCTGCCCACATAGTAGAATGGCAATCAATAGAATTGGGACCGAAGAATTTCTCACAGTGCTCAGGAAACTCTAAAGAATGTTAAGATGATTTAAAACAAACAAATTCTTTTATTTCTCAAAATTATTATCACTTTACCCTTTCCGTAACACTCAATCTGCACAGAGCCTTCTCCATTGTTAGCAGGGTATGTAAATGTGTTGTTTATAAATGAAAATGCCTCTCTGAATAACACAGAATTTGAATAAGTAACAAACTAAAACCTAAAAATACACAGCAGAGCTAAGACTTGCCTTTGATTTTTATCATCATATGTTAGTTTCATATCACTTTGAAGTATCATTTCAGGGTTTTCAGTCCCCTCTTCAATGCAACCTGCTTCAGTCCATATTGTTAGCAAACATGCACTTGGTAACGGTCCATAGTAAGTTGAACAGTTGTCGAAATATTCTATCAAAATGAAAGAAGACATTCATTATCGTGTATCAAGTTTCAGTGTCTGTCAAGTAATACCCATTCCAAAGCAACGAAGCTGATCTTTTACATTGGGACTGTTGGCATTCCACCTTGTTTTGTTGAATGCTGATGTTACATTTCTGTCAATACGAATATATATACAAATTTATGACTTGACTCACAACACGAAAAATGTTAAAATATAAAGTTCCATTGAAAAGATGTCATCAAAAAATTGAACAAATATTTGCATCAAGCAAAAACACCTGATCTTGCTTGAGTAATTATTACCCTTTCCTCAGTGAGTTCAAACCGCATAGAAAATGCTTAGCAGCATATTTTACCAAAGGTGATGGTGATGTCAAATCGAAAATATTTTCAACTATTCAAAGCCTTGCTTCAGAGTGGGGGACTTGGCTCCCAACGCAACAAAAACCTTCCCCCCTTTTTATGTTGCAGTACAGAATTTGATACCTCTATGTCAAAAAGTAAGGACATGCATTTTATATCACCTTATGTTCAAAGTATCCAAGATTTGATTTTCTGATACATTCAATTTTATTGGATGCTTGGCTCCTTCATCGACGCATCCAACATTGCTCCAGATTGTGGCCAAACATGCAGTTGAATGTGGCCCATAGTACTTTGTGCAGTTGGGAGGAAAAACTATAAAGTAAGAAGCACCACGATTACTCCACAGGCAAATCAATTTCCAGTGATGAATAAATACAGCACAAACTACATAATCGATACATAATATAAATAAATCTCACCAAGTCCATAACAATATTTTTGCTCATAGGTTTCGCCATTGTCTGCAGAATTAGCATACGACTCAAATTCACTGTCAATTGATCTGAATAAACAGATGATCAATTAACACAACAACAGATTGAATGGTTATTTCATTTCAAGAAAGAATACTATCGACAGCAATAAATATTGCACGGAATAAACGTTGTAGGATTACGTTTTGTGTTCTAAACTCTAAAGTTTGTCGCTTGGGACTAATGGGTTTTTTGGCTTAGAGATGAAATAATAAAACCAATATACATAAGCTGAAATGAAAATATCATACATATCCAGGTATCCCATGTCAATTAGGTCAAATCTAATTATGCTACTCGTACCTTATATCTGTTTTATTGTATCTTGCCAAATCATCATATTGAAGATTGAGAGGGTAACCATCACCAACTTCTAGACATCCAACTGACAACCATATCGTTTCCAGACAGTCGAATGAATGTGGTCCATAGTATTTCGAACAACCGCGAGGGTAGACTAATTATAATTACATACCAATACCTTAATGATTCATATAATATTCATTTATTAGGTAAGTTTTCGTTATCATACTCATTCCGAAGCAATTCAGCTGATCCTCAGCATTACTGTTGTCTGCATTATTCCGTGTTTCGTTCATATCAGAGATGATTTCCCTGTCAAAATAATATTAGTGAAAATGATAAATATAAAATACAGAATTTGTAAATAAAACAAACTATACCTCAGATTCATTGCGTTTAGATTGGTAAAATTAGACAGAGACAAATTTCCAGGAGTTTCATATCCTTCTGGTAAACATTCCATCATATCCCACATTGTCTCCAAACATTCAATTGAGTTATTACCATAATAACTCGAACAGTGCAATGGAAACACTGAAACGTGAGTAAATAGAATATATTATATAAATAACACTTAACCATATATATTAGTTCGATATATTGTCTCAAATAAATAATAAAAAACAATTCTGATCAGTACGCAGACTAAAAACTAATCACCCATTCCAAAGCAGTATTCTTGATCATCCGTGTTATTAGTATTGGCAGAAATGTAGGTATCATTGAATTCAGAAATAATCATTCTGAATATGAAACATGTAAATTAAGATATGAACGAAAAATAATGTCTATCTAGTAAAGCAACCTTAAATCTAATTTATCAAATCTCTCGAGTTCATCTTCAGTGAGCTTGCTAGGATGCTTGGTTCCTTCTAGAACACACTGAACAGATTCCCAAATTGTTATTAAGCATTCTATTGGGTGAGGGCCGTAGTATTTGACACAATGCGAAGGATATTCTGAAAAATATTTTAGCGATGAGTGCTATTGCGTTCTCGTGAAAAAGATATGAATTTACCCATTCCATAGCATTCATTCTGGCTGTCAACATCGCCTTCGTCAGCAAGCTGGGCAGTATCATTAATCGTTTCCATGAGTTGTCTGAATAGTATAACATCCCAATGAACAATGAATGAACTATAGTAAATAATTATACCAATGAACCTTATGTTTGAGTCATTCCAGGAATTCAGCTCCTCAGAAGAAAGTTTACTGGGATGCCCTGAACCTTCTTCAACACATTTAGATGAATTCCATATAGTATCCAGGCAGTCGAGCGAATGGGGGCCGTAGTAGTTTTCACAATCTTCTGGGTAAACTGTATTAGTAAAATAGACAAGTAAATATATAAACATTTCCTGCTCTCGGAACGGTAATATGTTTCATATCATCACAGTTCAACTATACAATATGAAGTAAAAAGACTGACCTATTCCAAGGCAATATTTCTGATCTACTGGATCCCCCCCATCAGCTGACTGGAATGTAGTATTGAATTCATCAATAACTTCCCTACGTTCAGAAAGATTTAAAAAGGCAAATGTTTAACTGATTATATTAAACTAGAGTTCAAGCAGATCATGATGATAAACTAACCATAAATTCATTCTGCTAAAGGTGTCAAGTTCTTCCTTTTCAAGTTTACTCGGGTGCTTCGTGCCGTCTTTGAGACACTTAACCATCTCCCAGATAGTCTCCAAACACAGAACAGGATGAGGGCCATAAAATTTGGTACAATGCGATGGGTAAACTGAAGAATTGTAACATATTATATTTGGTCAACTGATCCGATTATGAGAATAATGAAGTGTCAACATTTTATCTTACCTAGCCCATAACACATCATCTGATTCTCAGTTTCTCCTTCATCCGCCGACTTAGCAGTAGAATTGAATTTTACATTAATTTCTCTAAAGTGATAATTAACGCATGAATGATAATCTAAGTACAGTAATGATTTAGGACTTTTGATTCATACCCTATATTAAGCGAATCAAGTTGTTCGAGATCATCTGAAGCGAGTTTATCTGGATACTCGGTTCCTTTAGACAGGCATCTAGACGTGTTCCACATGGTTCTGAGACACTTGATTGAGTGAGGACCATAATATTTTTCACAACCATTGGGATAAACTAGAAAACACATTCCATCAGAAATTTGATTCAAAATGATTATATTATACCAGTATATGTATGCATCATCAAAAATGGGGGCAATATTTCAGTAATTTTGCAATTGCATCGTGGTTATGATAGATGATGTATATTATATTTTGATTAAGTTCAATACTTCTAGAATATTAAAATGGAAATTCTGAAAACCTGTTTATACACTTTGTAAAAATCCATGCAAGTAATTTAGTGTGTTACACACATATACGGTGAGTTTTTATGTATATGCTATATAATATCGAACCCTACCTATTCCTAAACAGTACAACTGATGATCTGAGTCTCCACTATCAGCAACTGTATATGTTTCATTGAATTCAGTAATAATTTCCCTGAATATAAAAGTAATTGGTTGATGACAATGGAACTCTGTACTAAAATTATTGCGAAAGAGAAATTAATGTTAAAAAACTACCTCAAGTTGATAGCATTAAAACTTTCAAGTTCACTAGCATTGAGTTTACTTGGATGCTTATGTCCCTCCGGGAGACATTTAACTGATTCCCATATAGTTTCCAAGCATTCGACAGGATGAGGTCCGTAGTATTTTTCACAATGTGAAGGATATGCTGTAAGAAATTTAAAGTAACAGGGAACAGTTACTATCCCGTTTGTAAGGCTTTTCATTGCCTTGAATAAATTTTTAAAGAACGAGTTTAGGGAGCCATCTGAGACCTTGAAGCTAAAAGCTTTATTAGGGATATATCTGACCTATATCGAACAAATAAATTGGACACATTGGACTTACCCATTCCAAAACAGTTTTCCTGCTCTATAACACTTCCAGTATCCGCCGCGTCTTTTGTCCAGTTGAAAAAAGCGAAAACAAGTCTAAATAGAACTGCTGCTATGAAATTCTGCCAGTATTGATGAATCATGAAAAAGTAATACTTATTGATTGAAATAACGACAATATTTATGATGGTAATAATTGCTTCTTTAATGGATGGTCAACGTAGTGCTGACATACGAACAATGGCTAAAGTGCATGGGGTTATTACAATGTGTGATGGTAGTAAAAATAATGTGACGATTTTACAATTAAAAATGACAGGAGTTCTCCATAATTGTAGCACAATTCTAGTTTACATTTAAAATTCAGTTAGACCTTAGATTCAATTTGAGAAGTTTGGCTAAGCCTTCAGTGCTGAGATTTCTTGGGTAATGATATCCTTGTGGTAGACATGTCGATGAATTCCACATAGTTTCCAGACATTCAATGGAGTGTGGGCCATAGTAGTTTTCACAGTGTTCGGGGTAGACTAAAATAATACATTCAATACATAATAAGTTATCATCATTTATATGTATTTATATACATTTTAAACATAATACTATTATACTAGTGGATCAATGTAAATATAAAAACACTCACCAATTCCAATACAACGTGTTTGATTAGTTTTATCTCCATTTTCAGCAGATTCAAAGGTGGCATTGAATTCGGTAATGATTGTCCTGTTGAGTTTTTAAAAGAAAACGTGACAGATAATGGATTCAAACTAAATTTGCACTTCTTGTACTTGGTACGGAAGAGTTTCTCCTTTGCCTACCCACCAAGGGCTAATCCAAAACAAATCGAATTCCTAATGCCATAATTTCGAACTTACAATATTTTCTATGTATCAGAAGTTTCTGAATAGGATGAATGGAATTCAATGACAAGGTATTGTATAGCAAATTTTCTCCATTAGCCTAATTCTATTCATCAAACTCTCTCTATGGCGTAATAAACTGGATATACTTGGTTTACCTTAAATTCATGTTGTCCAGTCGATCAAGTTCACTATCCTCAAGTTTCTTCGGGTGTTTAGAGCCTTTGTAAAGACACTGGGCAGTTTCCCATATAGTTTGCAAGCATGCTATTGGATGAGGCCCATAGAATTTAACACAGTCTAATGGGTATTCTTGAAGAAGAAAATGAATAATCAGAAATAACAGCTGACTAGATTCGGGTGAACATCGATTGTCCGGCATGAATCGCTTGATGAATGATCAATGTATAGTCTCCATCTTTTAAACTTGCCATGGCCGTGTGATTAGTTCAGTGCGAAGCTACAGACATCCCTACGCCAAACTGTGTTCATGTAAACTATGACAGTGGTAGTGACTAGACAGATTTCATCTTATATATTGGGTTTGGTGCATCTACATTCAGTGGGTGTTTAATTTGAAGAACTTTCCTTGATATTTTGAATTGGGAAGTGTAATAATAGAGGTTTCAGTA
The DNA here is from genome assembly GCA_013436065.1 of Halocynthia aurantium. Taxonomy (NCBI): domain Eukaryota; kingdom Metazoa; phylum Chordata; class Ascidiacea; order Stolidobranchia; family Pyuridae; genus Halocynthia; species Halocynthia aurantium. Next base: position 48,506 of record QXVX01006106.1, read on the forward strand.
TGTGAACCTCTGAATCCGGCACCGTCATGGAACTAAGGATGCTGGACGTGGCATAGATAGAGATCCCGGCTTCATACTAAGTAACTAAAGCCTTGTATATTACTTACCTATTCCAAAACAGTTTTCTTGATCTGTAACATTGCCATTATCTGCAGAATGTCTGGTTTGGTTGAAAATTTCAGAAATATCTCTAAATACATAACATAGTTTGCACACACAACATACTAGAGAATATCATTTGCATTTTGAAAGGAAACCTTATATTCAATGAATCCACAAAGTCGAGTCTACTGGAAGATAATTTTCTTGGATGTTGAAATCCTTCAGGAAGACATCTTGTTGTGTTCCATATAGTTTCCAGACATTCAATTTCATGTGGACCATAATAATTTTCACAGTTCTCAGGATAAACTAAGTAGTAGCGAAAAAGTTGTAGAATTGAATATACAAACACAAATAGCAATTTACTACATACCAACACCAAAACAAAACATTTGATTTTCAGGATTCCCAATATCCGCAAGAGTGAATGTTTCATTGAATTCATAAATCACTTCCCTACAAATCAATCAAATTATATAATATTGTTAAATGATAACAATAAATCTAAACGGATATACCTTAAATTCATCGCATCGAGTCGATCGAGATCCACTTCTCCGAGTTTGCTTGGATGTTTAGTTCCTTCCAACAGACATTGAACGGATTCCCATATTGTTATTAAACAGCCAAGTGGATGAGGACCATAGTATTTAGTGCAATTTGATGGGTAGACTAAACAAATATATATGACACATTAACAATTATTCTACATATACAAATGAGACTACTTACCCATTCCAAAACACATTTCTTGATTGGTATCATTTCCTTCATCAGCCAGTTGTTTAGTTGTGTTGAATTTTTCAATAACTAGTCTGAAAATTAAACTAATTTAATTCAATGAACATTCATCACCTAAATTTTGACTTTTACCTGATATTCAATAAATCTAATTCGTCCAGCTCATCGTTCGTAAGATTTGGAGGATGTTGATATCCTTGAGGAAGACATGTAGATGAATTCCACATAGTTTCCAAACAATCAATTGAATGAGGGCCATAGTAGTTTTCACAATTCTCAGGATAAACTAAAAATAAGGTTGTTTAGCAATATAATATAACAAGTAAACAATTAATGATACTTACCAATACCAAGACAATGTGTCTGATTAGTTTGATCTCCATCATCAGCCGAAATAGATGTAAGATTGAATTCAGTAATGACACTCCTACAAATATAAATAAAATTGAAAAAACAGGTAATGTTTAAAAATATTTGAATATCAAACCTCAAGTTCATTTCGTCTAGCCGATCATGTTCATCTTGATCACGTTTAGTTGGATGTTTGGTTCCTTCCAGAAGACAATGTACAGACTTCCATATTGTTTCCAAACACTCAATAGAATGTGGGCCATAGTATTTCGTACAATTTGAAGGATAAACTGTTCAATAGAAAAACATACGAGTACAAAAACGTTGAGAGGAAGACAACATCAGATTACCTATTCCGAAACAGTTTCCTTGGTCTGTAATATTGCCGTTGTCCGCAGAAAATTTAGTCTGATTGAAGATTACAGTAACTTCTCTGAATGAATGAAAATAAGTTAATAACTAGAATATTTCATGACAGTTTTTATCATGGATGCGGGGTCAGCTGGCTTAGGAGTCGGTAAAAATAAGACTCCTTTACGTGATCAATTCTCATGTAAAGTACTTGGATGCACTGCTATACCAGTGTGGCAACTATCTGGGAAATTCCCGTCAATTTGTGGCATAAATTAGCTTTTGTGGGAGTATATTACCAAGAAGGCAATAATAGGTATTATATAGTACTATCGCTAAGTTTACGCTTCTTCTAGAGCTTCAGTCACAATTCGCATTTCAACGATATCACTAAAAAAAACAGAAACGAACGCTCCAACTAGTGTAAGTAAGAGATTTCTGTATGTCTTTGCTGCAAAAACAAGAGAACGTGAAAGCAGAAACTCCTAGTACACAGATGAAAAATGGATTAAACAGGAGAACGATTCCAAGAGTCTAAATCAGGGTTGTGGAGTCGGATTACGCTACGTTTAGATGAAGTCGGAGTCGCAACCATGAAATTTCGTGGAGTAAGGATTTTTATAATCCGACTCCACACCCCTGGTTTTAAAACATAACTGTGCAGAATATTTCACAAGAATAGAAAAATGAAACCTGATGTTTAATGAATCTAGGAATTCCGAACGACCGGAAGAAAGATTTCCTGGATGATGAAATCCTTCAGGAAGACATCGTGATGTGTTCCAGATAGTTTCCAGACATTCAATTTCATGAGGACCATAATAATTTTTACAATCTTCGGGATAAACTATATGGAGTAGGAAGAGATAGATAGTAAATTCCATACAAAATAGATATAGCAATTTCCTACATACCAACACCAAAACAAAACATTTGATTCTCAGGATTCCCATTATCAGCAAGAGTGAATGTTTCATTGAATTCATGAATCACTTCCCTACAAATCAATCAAATTATTTAATATTGTTAAATAATAACAATAAATCTAAACGGATATACCTTAAATTCATCCCATCGAGTCGATCAAGATCCACTTCTACGAATTTGCTTGGATGTTTGGTCCCTTCCAACAGACATTGAACGGATTCCCAT
>QXVX01006113.1:2289-15424 GCA_013436065.1 Halocynthia aurantium
AGAAAAAAGTGCGGACCGTTCTTTAAAAGGTTGAAGAGCACTGCTCTAGAGCAAGAAGATGTAATATGTAAGAGAATGATAAGACGATGAGGATACTTATGTGGAATCGATTATCAAAACTGAATTGTGATTACCTGTTCTGGATTGTGGAGAAAATTATCATTGGTAAAGGAAGTTTATTTCGATGTTAAATGAATCCTTGGGTATCAATGTATTCAAGAAGATTTACACTCTTGTGGTTCAATTCATACCTTACCTAAGAGCATACACTAACTACGCAACCCTATCAAAACAGAGTTTCGGATATACATACGTAGCTTCCTTGTAATCGGGAGTGTAGATTAAAGGTGATGTACGAAAGACTATCCAGTACACCATACATGAAAATACTAACAGCGAGTGTGAATCATTTCATAACTATAGTCGTATATATATTTATGCTCCCAACAGCCATTACAGTAGTAAGCATCTGTAATATAATTATAGTCGGGGTGAGTGAAAGTATGGAAAGGGTAAGAATAATAGCACCGATTTTGAAAGACCTTTTGCTCATGCCTCTCTCTCCCACTTAGAATATGTATAATTTTTCTGTTGTAGATTGCTATTCAGTGGACTGGATTTTCAAACTCATCTTCCAATCCCGATGTCCCACAAGTGTCTGCAAGTGGGCAGTACTTAACCATAACCGACTTAACAGGCTCGTGTACTGATGAAAATCCTAATGAAGAAATGATCTCAACAACAGTACTTCAAGTGTTGCAAAAATTTCAAGGTAGTATTGTCGATTCTTTCAGCCAACTATTGCACAGTTGTATAGTGTTCTTTTTTTTAGATATCACGGAAAGATATGGACATAGCCTGTCGGATGCCGTGTATGTGCAACTCCACGTCGCTAAAATGTCACATTATAAGTTCATTAACGCGATCTATTCCAATTTTTTTTCGTTAAATCCACCTTCGCGTACTTGCATCGGCATAGAAAAAGGCAACACCACGGTTGGAAGTGAAATTCTGCAAATGTACAGTATATCTTGCAACAAACCTCGCAATAAAAAATCAATGCATGTTCAAGGAATATCTCACTGGGCACCAGCGAACATCGGTACAGTATAACATTGACTATATCTAGTGCTTGCAATATTTTATCTAAAGATGCAGAATTGATCCAGAATCAGAATTGATGCCGTTTTGAGGATGAGTGTTTCAAATCGGAATCGATTGTTAAAATAACTTCAAACTATCATGAAAATAGTTAATTTTCAACATCATAGCTGAATTGAAGTTCTGCGACTAATATTCTTATGCTACTGGTATTAAACATTCCATAAATTAGATTTTGTAAATCAATGACTCAATTGGTACTTATTTCAAACTCTAATTCAGTAGTTCTTCATGTAATAAAACTAGACTATTTTCGCCCAGATACCATCATGAAACAGAGATAATAGCTCTGTAAACCTACAGATTCCTATATTGAGGTTGGCATCTGATTACGCTTGCTGTATGTTGTTTGTGTTTTACAGGTCCGTTCAGCCAGTGTGTCCTACTAGACAAAGTTTTATATATTTCTGGAACTATTGGACTTATACCTTCAAGCATGAATCTGATCAAAGGAGGTGCCTATCATCAAGCTTCTCTTGGGCTTCGTCATGTGAAGGTATATGCTTCGTGTTTTTTATGATTGCTCGTTCAATGAGATTAGAATGTGTCAATGAATATTTCAATAAGATTTCTCTGTGCGAAAGGCTGAATCTGTTGCAGAATGTTGTTCATAGATGTGGAATATTTAGTAGTACAACTGATATGAAATATAATTTTTTATTTTTAAGAGTGTTATTACTGCCATGGATTCACGTGCGTCACTACAAGACCTTGTTCAGTGCACTTGCTATGTAACAAGGTCGAGAGATATCAAAGCTGGTATGAAGGCATGGAAGGAAGCTCATTCTGGGCACTGTGGAGTTCTGTATCTAGTTGTAAATGAACTTCCTAAAGAAGCTTTGGTGGAATGGCAAGGCTTAGCGTATATAGCCCCTGAATCAGATTCTGTTCTTCGGGAGAAAGATGTCAAAAATGTATCACTGACAGATGCTGCTAGTGTGCAAATCCATACTGATTGCAAAAGAATGGATAACTTTTGTACGCTTAGTTGTTCCATTGGTATGTTAATTATCTTGTATAATAATAGGGATGATAGCAAATAGCAAAACCACAATGGCATGGAAACCAATATCCAATGTTGTCAATTCGAGTTAGGCAAGTCATATAGGTGATATATCCTGGAACATATTAACTACAACTACAATGGTATTGATATTGCATTCCATATTCGAAATCGAAGCTCAATTAGAGCGTGTTGGTTATGCTTAGTAAAATATGGTATATGGACCCCGCACATTTCGTTCAGTATTCTACTGTTTTTATTACTACCGAATGTAGAAGATGGAATAATTGGAAATGGAGAAATAGTACAAAGTCCTGTTTCCCATAAGATAATGCCATAGCTTGTGTTTTGTTTCACAGAAATTCCTGATCCTCACCATGCACTTGATATCAGTTCCTACCTGGGATGTATTGCCAATACGATGATGAAATTTTCTACCTTTGACATTATACAAATATCACTGTTTTATGTTGGGAAAAATCTACAGCCAAACACAGTGAAACGTAAGTGTTTATTGTACAGTTGTTTCTTTGACTTCGAACGCTAAATTCGATTCGAAGCTTGAGCGATGCTTCTATGTTCGAACTGCGTGCACTTCGAATGTTCCAGAATCTGAACGCTGGATTCGAATGATGCTTTTATGTTTTAACTTCGCGAAGCTAAACGACTTCAGGGTATGGATTCAAGGCTTTTAATTGTACTAGTTTAACCTAAATTATGTGTATTTGCTGTTCAAATTTATAAAAATCGGTATTGCTTGGCGCCTGGAAACGGATTAATTTAAATTTCATTATTTCTAATGGAAAAAACTGATTTGGACTTCAAACAATTCATAGTTATTGGCCTCCTGGAACGGTTTATGTGTGAAGTACGAGACACCACTCTATTCTAGAGTTTATTAATCCCTAGCAAATCTTACAACCTTGTTTCAGATGCCTGGAACAAACTATGGAAGGGAAAACGTTCTGATGTAACCTGTATTCGAGTATCCTCCATATACAGCAGTACCGGTATAAGCTCTTGCATTTCATGCAGATGCCTAATGAAACGTATACAAGAGGAAGAATAAATTACAGTGTACTAAAATCGTTTAGTGCATTCAAATGAGTATAGAAAAATAGCCAAAAAAAGGTAATAGTTTTATCTAGATAGTCCACAGACATGTCCGCATCCCTTTGGACAAAGTCCCTGACTGAACGGATAACGAAACCAATCCTCCATGCATTTTATATGTCCGCCGTGACAGCAACCTTGGCACCAGACGTAAAGGCCACTTCTGACAACATTCTGGCAGAGCGCACATGTGATACCGCTGCGGCAGTGTTCATGATCGTTGTCACCATGATTGCCGCATATCCACGCATGCTTTTGTGGCATACGCTTGCGGCACTGGCCGCAACTCGTGTGTATGGTGGACGATGAGTTCATGTTCATTATTGCGGGTAGGGTACTGAGGTTTACTATCTCCGTGAAGTGGTTCCACAGCTCATACCTACTGACGATTTCCATGTAAGACAGGTGCCAGTGTTCCAATACGAGGTGGTCGATTGGCAGAGTGAGAGAAGGAAAATTACTGCACAAAACGACGATCCCGCACACCAGGATCTGAATATTGTTCGGATTTTTGTCCATGGCCAGGAACATGGAGGCCAACAAGTTAGCTTTATAATCCAAAGACAGTGATGGATTTTCAAACGCCGTAATGTATACGACGGGAGAAGTAGAAAAGTTTTCAGAAGGGGACGAGGACTGGGAATCAGCATGTTCGAGTGAAGCCGCGGTGACGCTGTTGCTTTTCTTACGTTTTCGTTTCTCGCCCATGAAAGAGGCGTGCTTCTTTGGGTTCGGTATAGTTATGGGTAATCCGTGTGGTGTTTCGTCATCGCCACTGATCGCTGTGTGATTGTCGAGGCCCTCCTGCTGTAAAACCAACCTTCTCTGGAAGGCCTCAGATGGCAGTATTCCATCTATGCTATCATCAATCCCCAGCCATTCTTGCTGGTCCAAGTATCCTTCGGGCCCCGAAGACATCCCCCTGCCACCGTATTCTAAATCGCTAGTGGGATCCTCTTCTGAATAGTAACAGTCCAGCTCCGAAGTGGCGTGGCCTTTAGCGATGTCCGTCAAAGAATGTTCCGTGTCTGGATCGGAATGCTGGTCGGAGTCGTCGACATTGCTCTCTCCCGTACCTATTCCATTTTTCAAGTTTCTCGAATGAGTCGATTCCCTGGCTTTGAAGGTGATGTTTTCACAGTTGCCTGGTTGAAAGGCGTTCGATTTCGCTTGGTCAATTTGATACTGGCCCCCAAAAAATAATTTCATATATTTCCATATGTCTGCATCGAACTTCATTCCTAGGTGAACGGCTATGTCGGCGTTGTATGAACACAGCTCGTCAAAAGGAATGCCCTGTAGTTTGTACAGATTCGCAGCGTTCACAAAATTTGACGAGCATATGTCCATGTTTGCTCGATCTCCTTCTACGAACAGGGCCAGATCTGACTTAGCATTGAGAAACCTCAGAAATTTACTATTCATCGAAGTCGTCTGTGACGAACTCGCAGAACTTGCTTCGTTTTTCTGTTGAGAATTGCTTGAAGGCCCAACCACACTCTTAAATCCAAACCGCCCTATACTTTTGAATTTTGTATTGGGCACAGAATCTAAAGACGTCATGCTTTCTGTGCTCGCGTACGCAATTTCCCCCCGCGCACCTAAAGCCAGACCGGAGAGGTTGCAGTGTTCCGAAGGTCTGTGGGCATCTTTCACGCAATGCTGGTACAGAGTTCCGTCTTTCGAACAGGAATACAGTAATTCTGGATCGTTCTTTTTCCAGACGATGCCCGTAGTCACGTCTGTATGGTCTGTAAACAGAGCGAAAGGCATGTACGGTCTTCGTGTGTCCCAAACTGTGATCGTATGATCTAACATCATGGCGACGCTAGCTATCTGATCTTTTCGTTGGCTTCTCCATCGCGCGACAGCAACTAAAGAATTTGTTGCGATTGAGCCGCATTCATGCATCCTGTTATCGACCATATCCCATATCTTAATCATGTTGTCACGGCCACCGGTAGCCAGTCTCTGCTTCTCTTTCTGGTCCGGGTGCCACTCTATGGTATAGACCGAACCCTTGTGAGCGATAAACTGCATCATGCAGGTATTTGTGTTCCTGTAATCCCACACCTGGACAGAACCGTTATCGAAGGACGCGCCGAAATGAAAGTATTCGTGAGGACAGAACTGGACGCATCTTACTCCGTCCGATTTGCTCGCGAAAGTGTTGACGCATTCCCTCTTCCTCAGGTCGAACATCTTCATCGTGCCGTCCTGCGAACCACTCAGCAAGCGGCCGGGCTCTGCCGAGTGAAAACATACTTTGGTCACCGTTCTTTTATGCTCTGTGAATATGGCCATCTGTTTGTTTCTCGGGGATGTGTTCAAGTCCCAGCATATGATAGCCCCGTTCGTAGCGGCCGTGCTGATGAGGTTTTCATTGATATGATTCCAAGCCACATCGGCGCAACTCAGATTCAGCCCTTGACGTCTACCGGCTCTCATGTTCATTTTCTCTTTGAAATTGTTCTCTTCCACATTATAGATTTTTAAGATAGATCTCCCGCCAACAACCACCAAGGAGTTGTCTTTGTTCATTGACAGAGCATTTATCGGACCACCAACCTGGATGAACATTGTGCAACTGGCATTCGACTGCACGTTGGCCATGTTCGACACAAACTCAGGCACAATGTTTGTGCGTTTCATGGTCATATTCGTTCATATAGGTACAGTGATCTGAAATTAACAGACATAGGAGACAAAAAGCTTGCAGAAAATTAGTCAAAGGGCATTAGTTATGAGATCATTATTCATTAAGGACTTGGGAAGGCAGAATGATCGGGGAAAATGGCCTCGTATAATTTCCAATGTTACAACTGCGGCAACAATATTATACCAGTTGTTATATATGCCATTTCTAACAGGTATTGTTGCAATATCACTTGCGAATAAAATTACACAATCATCTTCTGCAGAGAAATAATACAGTTTGCAACGAAAGCTGCATCACGGACTGAATTCCCCGAAATGCAGGGGAATTTTATCTCGTGTGGAATTCACCTCACCGCTAGATGCTGCACGTGAGATTGAGCGGAATTGTCACGGATGATTGCTGCCAAAACAAATCGAGAGAGGTCAGTTGAATGACTCTCTCGAATTCCGCTAGATGGTGCACTTGAGCTAGCGGAATCGTCACGGATGATTGGTGCCAAAACAAATCGAGAGATGTCAGTTGAATGACTCTCTCGCATTCCTCCAGTAGTTTTGCCACAGTCGTTGCCCTTTACTACGTTCGTAGGAAGGCACAGATGCTCGAATAGTAGATTGATCTTGAGACAACTAATTATGTTAAATACATAACTGTTTTTTTTGCAAGGTGTTATAGCTGTTCTCACTATTGTTTAATCATATTACATTACGTATGTGGGAAGATGGATTACGGGTGAGCAGTGTCATGAAGTTTTCCAGTCGTGTTTGAAAAATAACACTATCGCGATAATGACGTCGTCCGAGGAATGCCTTCTGGAAACCGGAATATACGTGAAAGAAAAATGGAAAATCGTAAGTTTTATTTCTATATGTCATGAGACTGTTTCTCAGCTGTTTGAATATTTCAATTGAAAAGTAGACACATTACATTCATGCACAAGTTTAGATTCACCATACCAACCCAGTACCTGTAAGGGACAATGACGTAGCGTGGGTCTCATGTAGAACTATTACGGTGTGTACAACCAACGTAACATAACGTTTCCAACCCAAACAAGCTTTGACCCTTTGTTTCTACTTGACCTTATGTCGATCAGTAATTGGATTTACTTCTTTTATTATATGATATCTACATGAGACCCACGCTACGTCATTGTCCCTTACAAATCTCCATTTAATTCTTGTAAAAATATGGTAATGTAGATATATTTCGCATTTTTACATGATATGCTGACTTAATATAAGGATTTACATTCATGACTTCTGCCTCTGTTTTGAATATGTTGAATTATTAATGTTTGGAGTTAAATTAATCATTGAGAGCAGTAGAGAATTCTTCAAGTTTGATTCAGTCAATCATGACCTCATTTTGTTCATAATCAATCTGATGGTTCTAGGCTACTTGAATTATCTTCATAGATTTTTTCGTAAATTGTTTCTGGTTAGATCCATATTTATTTGACCAGGAGTCGATTTTGTTTTGTTGCCTGAAAAATACTCCAAATTTTACAACTTGACATAGTCATGTCAAGTCAATTATAACAATTACTCATTTACTTTGATTTTTGTCCATAATTTTAGCCTGTCGTATACTCAAGATTGACAAAAAGTACATACAGTACCTTGTGCATGAGTACTGAGCTTACTCTTCATTATTTATTTATCATACTGACATGAAATGCGACAAAAGTTTTAGCTTGTGGTGAGACTCCATCCCATGGGATTTCATGTTTCAGACTACCCAATTGAACTTGCTTGCAAAGGGATTATAATACAGTTCAAATTCTCAGTTATTGTGTCCTCAATGGCCTACAGATCAATGTATTATTTCCTGATATACTATTGATTTCGATTTTGACAGTAATTGCAAAGTTGCTTGCCGAAATAAATTTTATTTTTAATGTTTATTTACATTTACATTGTTGTATGACATTGAGGAACTTGAACCGCCAGAGATATTTCTACTCCTTCTCTTATGTAGTGCGTTTCTGTAGATATAAGAGTGCGGTCTGATGCTAATCGGAGATATGTAATATTATCATGATTTTTAAATCCTTGCTTGACATTCTTGGTACCGTAGTTTAATTTACAATATGTTTGAATTATTTTCAGACAAGAAAAATTGGTGGGGGTGGATTTGGTAAGTTTTCTCCTTCTATTTTCACTCCAGAATATTTACTTTTAATATTAACGAAGCTGATTGCATGGAATATTGAATATTTGAACGTCCATGCTGCATCAAGGACATAGCAAAAGTGAAATTAATGGTTCAGGCATATTTATACTGTGCATGACATTATGGTTGGGAGAAGCCAAGGGGAATCATTTTTGTACCTGTATTGGAATTGCAATGTTGCTTGGTGTTGGGGTTTCATTGTTGAGGTTAATTCACTTCCGAAGCAATATTGATGTATATGGGTTCTGAACTGTATGTATGCTGGCCTAAATTTATGATACTTTTATGTAAAGCTATTATTTTTCAAGGTTTTCTAGTTTACTGGTGTTTCTAAGAGACACCACTGGCATAGCATATTGATATTTGGATATACAGTATTACTGTATGGGTACTGTTGGTATCTAATGAGATCTGTCTCAAATCATTGTTCGATAGGTGAGATATATGAAGCAGTAGATACATCAAATGGCGAGGCTGTAGCTGTGAAAGCTGAGTCTGCAAGACAGTCGAAGCAGGTTAGATTCCCATCAAAACTGCCTTGATTCCATTGAAGATTTTCAAAGCAGTATTCACAGACTTGCGATTTCATTGCGATAGGTACTCAAAATGGAAGTGGCCGTGTTGAAAAATTTACAAGGTCGCGACCACGTCTGCCGCTTCATCGCTTGTGGACGAAATGACAGATTCAATTATGTTGTGATGTCGCTTGTGGTAATTCCTTTTCGTTCGTTCCTTCTATCTTAGCCTTGTTAGCTGCAAAGCAATCCGGATTGATTATGATGTGTTTATCGCAGGGTCGTAATTTGGCAGAGCTTCGACGAAGTCAGCCTCGTGGCATGTTCAGCATCAGTACGGCACTTAAACTGGGAGTTCAGATTCTCACTGCTATTACTCATATTCATAATGTTGGATTCTTGCACAGGTAATAGATTTAAGACAGTACTAAACTTTTATGTACAATTTCTTATTGGACTTAGCAGTTTCCATTTCGCATGTACTGGTGTATGTCGGTATAGCATAGGATAGGGACCACATTATTGTGTGAGCTAGGCAACGCCAACTACTTGCCCACCCATCAACACAGTATGAACATCTCTGGAAATAGTTAACTGATCGTAGAGTGTGCATATCGAGTTTTTCGCAGACTTGGATTCCAATACACCAACTACTGATGTGTGTAAAAGTGTGATACTTTGAAGTCAGTACTATGACCCACGGAGGTCCTTGACGCCACTGGTCCTGCATAAGACTATTATGTCACTGAGCCTAATATACTGAAGCCGTTTTTGCAGCAGGTTATAATTGAAGTTGGTGGTCAAGGCTGAATTTGACGCAAGAATAAATAAAACTGACACTTTGTCTCAATACTTAGCAGTGCAAATGAACATCAAAGCCTATAATGCATGGCAGTGGGTTTGTGATTTGTCAAGGGGATAATTAAAATTGAAACTTCGTTAACACCAACATGTATTTTAACAACGATCTAGAACTAACTGGCGCCAAATGGGAGGTTGGGCCGGAGAAAAGAACTGGAAGTTGAATACTGTACATGCATTTCAATATGGATTTTGCCATGACCTTCAAATCAGATCGGAATTTTAAGCTTTCAAGTATATAGGGCTTATATTAATTCACTTCAATTATTTCTAATGGGGATAATTGATTCGGACTTCCAACAGTTCGAATGGCCTTCTGGAACGCATTAAGTTCTAAGTACGAGGCACCACTCTATTCTCTTCGTGTTATAATGTGAACAATGCATTTAGGGATGTTAAGCCGTCAAATTTCGCGATGGGACGAACTTCTGCCACCTGTCGGACTGTTTACATGCTTGATTTTGGACTTGCGCGCCAATACACTAATGCTACGGGAGAAGTCAGGACGGTAGGATTGTAATTTTAGTGGTTGTTGTTTAATGATCTGGTGAAGTTTTACAGTCAGTTTCTAGAATGGATGTTCTTGGATGTTTGAATGCTTTGGTTGATTAGCTTAATTTGTCAATTAATGGTAAAGAAAATATGACAGCATCCTTTTGCTGTATATGTACTATATGGAGTATGATATATGCCAAAAAAGTATTCATGTTAAAAATACGTAGAAAGCATTCAGAGGTGTAGATATAGAACCTAATTATATCATATAAATATTATTCAATATTATGTAGTATTCTTTTTATTTTACCAGTACCAGTAATACTGTAAATCAATAAAAAGCAAATTCATTGATTTTCTTGTAGAAAATTCCTGTCCACCGAACATATTAGATTTTATATATTTGTAAAATAATATAATAAACTGTCACTAAAAGTATTCAGTCAAAGTCAAATAAGTATAGAATAGAAGGGAATTAGGGATGCCTAAATAGTACAAAATGAATATAAAAGGAATTAAATAGGTTTAATTTTGAATTTCCATCTCGAAATATATTTGGTAGATGTGGTTTTTATGTTAAATCAATACTTAATGCATTTATTTTCACTCCTAATTCATTCAGGCTCGCTCCGTGGCCGGATTTCGCGGTACTGTACGATACGCGTCCGTTAACGCTCATCACAACCGAGAAATGGGTCGCCACGACGATCTGTGGTCACTTCTTTACATGCTAGTTGAATTTGTCAATGGTCAGTTGCCATGGAGAAAAATCAAAGATAAAGAACAGGTTAATGCATATGGGGGATGTCAACTCATGTACATGATGTTAAATTTAGCTTGAATTTTACTTTGACATTGCAGGTTGGCATCATGAAGGGAAAGTATGATTACAGATTGCTACTGAAGCACATGCCCCACGAATTCCTTGAGTTTCATGACATGCTTTTAGATCTGCATTACTATAAGGAACCCGACTATAAGGTACAGACAATTACTGCTGACATTTGAATAATTGATATCTCTTTCTCAAAGCAACCTCAAAGAATGCTTTATCCTCCTTAGTATTGTATAGTTCTCGTGGCTGGATTTTTAAAGTTTGTTTATTTCAAGAGACCTAATTATTGGTCAGCTTCATCTAGATGACCATATGGCATTGATTTTTTATCCTGATGGGAGGATTGACAAATCAAATTTGTCTCGGAAAAAAAATTCATTATTGCTGCTTGTTTCTCCCCTGGGATTGGTCGATGCAGTAATGCAGGTGTCCCTCGATTCATGCAGGTGTTCTGTGCATATGTTGAGTAGCATATGGGAGAAGTGTAGTCAAATGTCCTGCCTGGTTTGATTCCTTTTCACTGAATATCAAAATTGTATTCAAATAAGCACCCATTTTGCCCCTACCTGCCTGGCAGAATGCCAACTAATAGTTTGACCTTGTATATGGGGTTACATTAATTGGAGAAGTGATTTCTGAAGCAGAATGCTTTTTTCCACGGGAATTAACACTATCACGGTGCATAGATTTTATTTTACAAGCTAATTTCAGTAAATGAAAATCTACGGTAATTGCTTTGAGAAATTTTACCAAGCATAATTGCTACAGTAATTCGATTATTCAGAGATTGTTTGTTGTTAGTAGCAAAAATTTTACATCATCTTACAGTATTCGTCACATCAATGCTGTTCTCATTTTAGAACTGCCTACTCAGTGTCTACCTATTAACATTTTTAATACGTAAATTATTCGAATAAGCTATAGCTTAACCGCCGAATCCCTACTTTAGATATAAAGCCACCTCATTGAAGGACATTGATCTCCTAAAAAGGTTTCAATATCTAATTTATTTTATTGATTTTCTAATACCTTGAAAATCCTTGAGTGACAGCTACCACCACTACTGTCTGTAATCTGATTTCATAAATAAATTATTAATTATGCGGTTTCATTTGGGGCACTTGATAAAGCAAGCATATGAATATGAATTTACAGTAGTGATATGGTGGGCTTAGCAACAGTTATTTCTCGAATAGCATTGATGAGTAATAACTACTATACAGTAAGTCATCTAGATACGAACATTCGTATTACGAACTTTTGCCGATACAAACAAGGCCCCGAACATTAAAAATGAGCGTGAATGGTGTAGTTCGCAAATCCATCGCTTGACGCGTGATTGTCAACAACACATTTCCTAGCCTCTTTCTCAGTCACACATGGTCTATCTCTAATTGTACTGTGTATTAAGTGATTGTTATCGCGTTTGTATTTAATAATTCAAAGATCTCGAATTTTGTATTGTTATTAACTTTCAAAATGCTAACAGTAAACTATTTACATGGATTTGTTTATAAGGAATTGATGGGAGTTGTTGGATGGGAACCGATGTGGCTGTTTAGGCATTACATGTATTTATTTTTATTGTGTTGAATTTACGAACAATTCTGTTACGAACAACCTCTTGGAACGTAACCTGTTCGTATGTTGAGGACTTTGTATATTGATGTCGAATATCAGTCAGAATGTGACTGCAATGATGGTATCCAGTGATACTGTCATGTCGTTTATAGCACCCCCTTCATTTTCTTGTATTTGAGTAGTTACATCATTTAATTGTTTTCATCATGGCCCTATTAGCATTAGTCATCTATGACACCATTTTATTATTATTGTATATGAGGAACTGATTCATGTACATTTTTGGCCTTTGAATGTTTCTTGCATTCTGTTATTATTACCCTGCTATGTAATTTGATTTGTTCAGGGCTTGTTATAATTTTACTCAACATTTCCCAAGGCTATGAGTTATTATCGAACAATATATAGTATTAGAATTTTTTTTTCACTTATTCTAATATAAGATTTCCATACACACTTTGTTCCAATTTGCACAGAGTCCCTGGTTTTTGAATTTTATTTCAAATGAACTGTAAGGGCAACTAATAGCCTAATACTTTCACTCATTTATTCCTTTTATACTGTGCCCTGTCACCCTGAGTGCATTGTGGTTCGTTCAGGCCGTTTTCATTTATTTTTTAGATCTGATCTGAACAGCTTTTGTACAGACTCCATCTGACCTCTAAACATTTCCTTAAGTATACTCACTAGAAGTCACTATGTAATACTTGGCTTTTGCAGGCAATACAGACTCTCTTCGA
>QXVX01006139.1:0-13955 GCA_013436065.1 Halocynthia aurantium
CTACTACTATTATAGGGAGTAGAATTTTAGACATGCGATGCCCTAGTATCACTTTCTAAACATGATGTTTAATGGTGGGAAATGTTACTGTTTGAGACTAACAAGGGAATAAAGAGATTAGCTGACTAGCGAAGTGCTAGAATAAAAAGGGAAAATTCTCATGACAGGTTGAGACCAGGAGTTTGAAGAAAACTCGATAACGATTCTAATAATAAGATTGACTTTTAATGCTTGCTTGTGAGATCATGGTAATAACAAGAATTGTGTTTAATGATATAAACCTATTAAATAACTGAAGAATACAGACACCAAATGTGTGATTGATTTATACCTCACTAATGAGCATCGTTTAACCGAAGTATTACGTTCGTTTTATCTGACTTTTTGATGATTGGACAACAATCCCGGTGCATCCTCCCTTATTAGCGGGAGTGCATTTGTAGTGGCTCGCACGGCAGAGTACAATAACATAGCAATTAACTCGACACTATTACGAAGTTGATGGCCTTTACAAAAAATCCCTTTAAATTTTAATCACCTTACTACCTCAGTAACCATTATTTTCCTCATGACATCTTTAACACTATATTGCTAGCAAAATGGTTTTCTCAAACATAGTTAGAATGTTAATGTCACACTGCATTCAAACGTTGAGTAATGTAAATAGGATTCGGTAAACTAAGTACTGTACCTTTTTGTTCATAAGGAACTACAGTTGTATGATTGATGAAAGCTAATGCCTTTTTGTGTTGACACTGATATGTTGGTCTGCATCATCTTGTGCAGTAATACCCAATTGCCTTGAAATATTGATATAACACTTGAATACAGTAAGTGACTGATATAGTTCTATGTAGAGTGCTGCCCACTCATTTGCTGCTCTGGTACAGGCTCTCATTTTATACTTGAAATGAAAGTTATTCTGGAGAGATTTTTTCAGGCTCAAAATGCACTTATATGCTGGCAAAGTCCTATGTTAAAATATAGCTTTGGTTTCCGTAGCCGTTTTTTCTGCAGATTGTTTAAGCAGTCTCAGTTAAGTTCTATAATCGTAGTTCGCTGTTGTTACCCAAAGTTTTGACAAATATTTTCCCGAGTAAGTTAAAAGTAAAATCTTGCCTATATTTTGAAATAAGAATACCTTTTCCCCTCATGCTTTGTGTATAGTAACACAGTATTCAGTAAAATCTTGCCTTTCAAGTGAGTGCACACTGATAATTGACATGATGAATCATTTTATTGCATATATTTAATCAAGTATTCACAATCAATGCAATTGCATATATATATCATTATAATAGAATAACCAATGTTAATTATATAGTAGATAATATTATTCAATGAAAAAAATACAATTATAGAGTACGGATAATTGAATAAAATCATTTAGTGATGCACCTCTACTTTCTATACTTATATGGAGGGGTAACTGCACATTTTATGCCTCGAGCTCATGTGATAAGAAATATTTAATTACAGTAATAAACAATGCTATAATATATACAAACAGAAGCAATGCAAACATGACACATGATAAATCACATTTAATTATTGAATGTAGTCGAACACATAGAGTTATTTTCTCATTAGTCAATATTTCACCATATATTTACCGGGATGGAGCAGTCCCATTCCAGTAGGATTATATCTCACCGAGAGTAAGCCTTACATTGAGTGGAACATTGTACAGTTTGCTATCTCTCGGCATTATTTCATTACTCTTATGATTGAATGACCTTGACAAAGACAGATGCGATCTTAAGTCTGTTGCAAATTTATTCCATTGGATAATTTATCACTACAAAACAAAATAATATTGAACAGGAATTATAACTGCTTTAACTCAGGTTGACTGTATAGAAATATGTTTAATCGCCATGCAGCATCATGTATGTTATAAAATGTGGGTTTATTTACCTTTTTTAAGTTTTAAATTAAAATATATAGACCGAGGCAAAAGTTGCATTATTTGCCAATAACATAAATTAAATATCTGCTTTTTCATACAGGAAAAGTTGTTATGTTAAAGGAAAATAGAATTTTGAAATAGTGCTACTCAGTATCCACTTTTGTAAATAATACAGCGGAAGAGGTCTTTAAAGATGCACTGAAAACGGTAAGATTCATTATCATTGCAATGTCTGTGTTAATAATCAAGTAATGATGAATCTTTAATCTTTCTTTGATGATCCATGAAGATCTTCATCGTCATTGTCATCTGTTACAATTAAACTATTATGCTAAGTAATATAAGCCTGATATATTTCAATAAAACTGTACTATAATAGGCATACCCTTGTTGCGCTTTTTGGTTTTATCTTTTTTCACTTCAGCGTAAGTCGCTTCAGACTCTGGTGCATCTTTACTACTTTGACCCGATGTAGAAGGTTTGTCTGTTAATCAATGTGCAGCATATGTTTACCGAACCTCTGAAATGATGCATCCATTTAACAGTAAGAATTGGCTTACCCTCATTCCCCTTCTTTACTGGACCCTTTTTCACTTCAGAGTAAGTTTCTTCAGTCTGCCTAGATACCTGCTTACCTTCATTAATAAAAAAATCAATTGATTTATATATGATTGAAAAGGCATGCACATTATCCAGTTACTACTCCTATTTTTACCCTTTTTCTCAACTACAGCATAAATAGTTTGATTATCGCTTGTGCTTGCCTTGTTTGTCTCGCTCTTTGGATCTTAGCAAAAAAACAAGAAGCATGGTTGAATGTAATAAATGAGATGGAGATCCAGATTATATGTACTTTTTTTATCCTTGTGTTTTTTCTTGTTTTTGAAATCCACCTGGGAGTAGGCTCCTGATACTTCAGTTGATATAGGTTGGTATATTGGATTGACTTTCTCCTCTCTTTCAGAATCTAAAAGATGTTAAATTTACCAGATGCTTTTGCAATAATTATTATTGCAGAGGTATTAAAGTGTTAAATTGAGTGAATTATTTCATATCTTTCAGAATTGTGTCAATTTTGATAACCTTTAATGTAATACTGATAAACATGGATTGGCATAATTACCAGATTTCTGAAGATTCTCTTGCTTTTGAAAACTTGTGCTAGTTCCGTATAAAGGATTTATCACATTCTCGGTTTCAGTTGCTCCTTTAATATTTAAGCATGTCTTAATGCTAGACAATGAAGCGATAATACTCATAATGACAACAACTTACCATTGAGTGTCGTCTCAACATAGCCTTCGTTGGTATTTCCGATATGCCCTGATGCTGTATGTTAAAATGAATGCTATATTTAACTGGTAATAAACGTTTACAGATTCTAGGGTACTGAAACTAACTTTTTTTCCGCTTTTTTTTCAGCATACATACAAGAACGAATATGGCGAAAATTGCAAGACCGCCTGCTCCAGCGCTCGCAGCAATAATTGTTATGTTTGCTGTAGAAGTAGTTGTAGTTGACATTGAAGAGGATGTTGATTGTTCAGATATAGCAGTACCAGTATTCGGGTAGGACGTTACTTAATATGATTAACAATGTTATCTGTTGAACCTTTTTTATGTACAGTAATGCCTTGATTCATGAGAATTTTCATTACTGCGATTCCTAATCATGCGTAAAATACTGTTAATCAGGAATAATTTTCGTGAACAAAACATCTCGTGTCCCGTAGACCTCGGCCGTTAGAAACGATTTGCCGATTATAGGCAGTCTTCAGGGGTAGGGTTTTAAAAAATTATTACGCTTACATACAGATGGATTATGCACAATGAACCCTTATTATATCTTGTTGGGATAGAGACGGGGGCAAAATAGCGACTATAATAAAATAGGAAATACCCCCAGTCCTAATTCCAACTCCAACACTCAACTGCAAACCTCACCTTACAGTGGAAGTGTTAAAAAACTATACAGATAAATACACTAGCAAAAACAATGAACTATGTGACTGATAATAAGCAGGAACCATCAACTGCATGGGGTTGATCTCATTCAAAACATACAGTAAAAAATCAGTGAAATAGCACTATTTTTCCGTAATTATTATGTGCAAAATTTTAATCTGTTATCAACCGAATGCTAGTATGAATGATGAGACTAATTTGAAGAGGTTTGACAGTAGTAAATGTGAGGGTAGGTGAAAGAACTTCAATTATAATTTTGTTCCTGTATGGTTAGCTAAGTTACAAGGTTTTACTGCCGATACTATGGAAAAATCATCGCAGGAGTAAATGTCACAGGATAATATAATAATATTACAATTAAATAGTACTCATAACCATACTCTAGTGAATTATCATAAAAGGCCTGTGCATACCAGAAAATACTGCATATTCTACCAATGAAGGTTATTTTAAATGACATGTTACACATATAATCTACGATAGTTAAAATTGCAAAACAAATTAGTCCATTTTTTCAATTATGCTTCGAAATGTAACATAATTATTACATGTCACTAAAAACTGAAGCTGTTACGGTACTAATCCTAATAAACCCGAAAAAAAACAAAATATAATCTTATGACATTTATTCCATGCGACATAATCTTTGGAGTATTTATTCCAGCTACCATATGGTGTGAAATGTACCTGCTGAAGTTCTTGTGATCATATCTTCACAGTCAGTAAATTTCACACTATAGTTATATTGTCTTGGCATGCCTTTGAGTGAATAATTTGCAAAGAATTTGAAGGTGGTCCCTGTCTTAACCTAATAATTTGGTAAGAATGTAAAACTTGAAACTAGAGATTAAATCTGCATTATTTCTTACTTCTTGGAGTTTCAATGTATATTTATGAAGATCGCCCTCTGGAAATAGCACAACACCAAAGCTATATAATTCATTGCCATTGGGCCCTTGACCTGTTAAGGCAATTTTCTTGCGTAACATTATTGCAACAATAAAAATGTTCCGCAATATTAACATTCAGAGTTATTATTATTATACAGTAATTAAACATTTACCTGTAACGGAAAGAGAATTGTTATCCAACTTTGGATTTGCCAAGAAAAGTAGTTCAATTGTTCTGTTGTGACTGGTGCTTGAAGAATTATAGGCGCATGATTTATCATTGACTTCCTTTGGACCATCTTCTCATGAAAGTAAATCAGGTTGTTGTTAGATATATTCTCGAACAGTCGATTTTGGACAGCCTAATTTACCCCTATTCTGTTTTTTTCTATTTATCAGCCTATTATTTTTCACACAGAATTAATCGGGTTAAATAATATTCTTATTTACGAGGTATTTCTGGATAGAATAGATATTTTTTGGTGTTCGTCTCAGGTTTAGCTTGGATGTGGAATTAAACCTGTAGTGTTGAATTCTAAATCATGCGAATGGATCAAAGTACATATCATGTCATTTCCTATCCACATGTTATAACAGCTCAATATATATTATGTAGTGCTTTATAGATGGATCACCTCACATACAGACTATGGAGCAATAAGCGCAGGTTATCTTAGTAATAGAAAATACTTAACTAAATTTCCAGCAATAAATCGGCTCTCCATAATAAACTACTAAATTCAATGTGAAGTCTCATCGGTTACATACATAGAATTCAGTTTGCGCAGGTGCAATAAAAGGGGAGAAAGGGCACATCATTAACGGATACCAATAATACCAAAATGTATATGAAACCGAATTCCAAACTGTATTATTCCAATGATTCGAAATAAAATATTATCTTGTGTCATTCATTCTAGTCACCAAGTGATTATATACTGTACTTACATTGTACATTTAAAGTAACAAAGTTTGATCCAATGTGGGTATTTCCATTTTTGTGGAGACTGTGATTGCTCCGACACTCCAGGATCGCATTGTTGTATGTGTAATTCATATGAATCGTGTAATTCCGTGAATCAGTTTCAGCGGCTACCTGTTAATGTAATTATGAAGCTTGGTGATAGAGTATGTTTCGAAGATACTGCAAAATGAATAAGTGCTGACTCATTCAGAAATTTATTCATTGCATTTAACCATTTTGTGTATGATAAGTCTTATAATATCAACAGCTTGTGTCACAAAATTTTGCAAGACACAGAAAATACAGTAAGCAAAATAACAGTAGAGCATGTAGTTTTGTCTAATTTGTTCAAAGTGTTTGTAATGCAAGTCGCTACGATGTCAATTTTTGGAATTTTACCTTAATGATTAAGTGTAATTTAACAACTACAAAACTTAAGCACAGTAAACTTCCAAGAATATTCTACTTTACCAACCTATTAGGCGCATTATTATATTTACGTGTTTTAGAGCGCACACGGAAATGCAACCAAAATCGCGTCATGTAAGCACGCACATTCGAATGAAAATCATACACTTGATAGAACTATCTAATCTAGACTCTAGAGCAGGGTTTCCCAACCTTTTTGTTGTCATGTACCCCTTTTTTAATTTGTTTGGTCCTCATGTACCACAATCCACAATACGTTAAATACACTTTACGATTGCAAGAACAGTTTTCCAAATAATATGTCACAAACAAACAAAAATACAGCCATTAATTTTAATATGACATATAATATTTGTATAACTGTAAACATGAGTAAATTATGTAGCATACAATACGCTTTCATCTACCCCCTGAGAAAGCCAAATATACCCCTGGGGGTACATGTACCCCCAGTTGGGAAGCCCTGCTCTAGACTAGTCTAGAGTCTAGAGTCTATACTATAGAAGTTAGTAAATTATCCTTAGAATTTTGACTTACCGGAGTTCCCATCGATAAGCCCTTCCGGAAAAACACCAACGAATATGTATAATTTGTCGGATAGCCGTTTTCAGTAGATGCACAGTAAAAGGTGTCAATTTCCTCTTCTGTGTAGTTACAACACGTTTCAGTGTTATGAACCAAGGTAATCTTGGGCGCTTAAGAAATACAAGTGTATATCTGTTAATGGATATATGAAACATTAACTCAAAAGTTCAAGTTCATATTTCTCCTAAATAAGATTGGCCCTCTATGGGATGGGTCCACTGATCTATTACTGTGTAGCATAGACATTGAGGAACATAATGATATAAGACTCATCTCTGGGATGTCCTAACTATAAAATTAATCGTATCATACACATTTGCGGCGATGAATTTCGACCAGTCGTTCAAATTTCAAAATTTATAATCGTCCAAAGAAAGATTAGCCCACTATAGCTGATATATTACTAGCTTAAACGTTAGGTAACACAATAATAGTTACCGTGGTTCGTTCGTATTTCTGATGGAAGATAAAAAATCAAAAGATATAAGGAGAGTGCCCCAAATATTCACACATGTGTTTTTTTCGCGCTAACTAACTTCTAATTTTCATTACATAAGAGAGAGACGGGCACAATACACACACACATCTACTGACATAGTCACTTCAATTTTGGCAAGAAAAACATTGTCATTAACTCGATCTAGGGTTATTCTAGGCAAATGCAAGATATCAATATTTATGAAAAAACGCGATACTTCGACGCGCAATAAAGCGAAGCTCGGTCAAATGAGATATGCCTGTATACACGGGTAGTTGCCGAACTACCCGTGTATTTCTAGGGAAAGGTAACCTACATATACGTGGTTATCTCAAATATACACATATTACATTCCAATGCCGTGTATTCAAAATCAAGATATTAACTTTTATTCTGGCAAAGTCTTTTACGCAATATTGACTCCAACCCAAACCTTCATTTTTACTCTAATTTAATCTAATTATATCTTTCCTATAGTCGTGCCTCTGGTTATATCGTATTGCAAACAATAAAAAGCTAAGCGGCATGATTATTGAATTCTACTAAAGCCGAGCAGGGGTTTCATGGAACCAGCTGTATATGCGCCTGAACTCACGATTCACGAAAATCAAATTCTTACATTAATTATTTACTAGGTGCTCATTTATTCCGTTTTTTAACGAAAGTTGAAACATAGCATTCGCTAACATTCACTGCTAGCATGACTCACTATATATGCAGACTGTCTTCATGTATTGTTAACTCCAGATATAATGCTTCTCTGATTTTTAAGATCTTAGAGAAGCAGTATATGCCCATCTTAATATTTAGTGATGCTCA
Source organism: Halocynthia aurantium (assembly GCA_013436065.1). Taxonomy (NCBI): domain Eukaryota; kingdom Metazoa; phylum Chordata; class Ascidiacea; order Stolidobranchia; family Pyuridae; genus Halocynthia; species Halocynthia aurantium. The sequence continues at coordinate 8,040 of QXVX01006139.1, forward strand.
CTCTACATAAAATGATACAATGTTCTTACCATACCAACATTCAGAGCCATTTGTACTCTCCCATTTTGCCGTTTCGTTGCATGATACTTCGTATTTACTATCACCACTCGCCATGGTATTGTTTCTGTATAGTTTTGATCCATTAATGCAAGTGTAATCGGCTTTAGAATTGTACGCTAGCGTTCCTTGTGGGTATTTTTGTTCAATATATCGTTTGTTCAGTGTGGAGTCGACTGTTTCACATTCTAAAATATAACATGTAAGTTTAAGGCACAAACAATTTTAACACAAAATGAATTCATTAAAATAAGACCTTTCACTGTTATATTCATTGACGGTAAAGGTTCGCCAACCTCTCCGGAAATTGTTATACTATATTGTCCGGTTGTCGCATTGGTCCATATCAATTTCCAGTTAGCATGCCCGTTTTCATAAGATACTCTTCGATAGAAAAATAACATGAACGTCTTTTTGAACAATGGTTAACAATAATATTACGGATATTCATCTTTCCTATTTTTCACGAAATAAAACCACTGTTTACATTGTAAGACTGTAAGCTAAAAATGTAGTGATGAAAATGCTTTTTTTTTCATTTTCAAAGGCGTGTCGTCTATTAGTCCGTAAAGTAGAGTAATAATAATATAAGACAGTAATTCAATAAGAATTTTCCCTAAAGGTAACCCTAACTCGGAGGTTTAACACTTTTTGGGCTGCCCCCCCTCCCTGCATCTTTGAGAAAAACTCACGCCCCACTCACATTACCGCAGCTACCCGCCAGCCGCACAAATTCGATTTGCGGGCCGCACACCTTTGGGCCAAATAATCAGTGTAAGACTTCTTTCCTACACGACGAAAATGAAACATGTACGCCGAAAAAAAGAATTCAAACGCAGGCTGATTTTTTCAAGCTTCACCTTGTACCGTATAACACAAAACTCAGGGAGATAGAGTGTACCTTAATTGGCTAATATTTGACGGAAAAAGATTAAATATTTTGGAGAAAAATTGAAATTCTCTGCAACACGCTACGCACGAGTTGTTCTCTCACTGTCTCTTCTGTCTGACTTCCGGTTCCGTGCGAGTGATTTATCGAAGCGATTATCGGCCATCTCCCATATTTTACGGTAACGATTACGATATAACTCCGCTTACAGCGGGAGTTCTAATAACAATACATGTGAACATGTAATAAAAACACCAGTGATTATACAAGAAATGAAGAGGTATAATTAAGTTTTGTTAGTGTTTGTATTGCTGTGCTAAGTCCACTACACGCACTCCTCTCATGTTTTCTATTATTTCTTTCTCCACTTCTATTGTAAAAGGCTTTTTCTTCTCATTACCACTATTTTTAGCACCTTTTTTCTTCATACCCGTGGCTAATACGAAGAATTAACACAGAATTAATTTAAAAAAATGCACGAAACACAAAAAATTCACTAGCACGAAACGCTTGGGATGTTACCGTTACGAGATAAACACGTCAAGTGAGCAAGTGCAGGGTGCGCTTGGTGGGAGGGGCGCGGTAAATTGTGCCTTAGAAATCGATGACGTCAGCTAGCCATGCTGTCTATCGTCTCTCTTTACCTTGCCACTGTGTATAACGTGTATGACGGTCGCTCGTACTGCGAATTTGTACTCATACATAACAAAAATACATGTACTCACGAATGGCGGCACTTAAAGCAAGTTTCTCGTCATGCGAGTCACTCGTAATGCGAGGTAATACTGTAGTACCCCCAGGGGTATACTCTGGGCTGTTACACCGGTTCAATTTCAAGAGTATGCACTGAAGTTTTCAAAGCTATATATTGCATCGTTCCATGCAAAACTCAGAGGAGATACGACTTGAAATGACTAGAGATAGATTAATATTAATAATGAAGAAGGATCATCGTAATACGTCCTGCCAATATACGTGTGAACATTTCTTTTGTGTACTGCGTGGCTTTCTTGTGAGAGTGATAATGGCGCAATGTACATAGCTACTGGAATTTTAGTCCTAATCATAGTTCTAACGCGAGAGTTCTGAAAAGTACTAAAGGAGAACTGCAAAAATCGTTTTTTGATTTAGCACTAGTGTGTTAAAAAAATGATGATAATAACTTACGTTCCGCTTAATGAGTCAATACAACCATATTCAATACTTCCGTTAGATTTGTGAAAGTCCGTGACTCCATGTTTTAGCACGAAATTTTCTTCCGAACCGTTTGGTATTAGTCGATTTATTTTGCACACGGTTGCATGAGTTCCCTAAAAGGAAAGTATATATGTCGCACCAAGTCGTTGTCAGGTACGAGCAATACCGTGTATGTGTTTCATAATCTCAGGCTCTTGCACTCCAACATAACAGAGTTGCTCGTTTGTACTTCCGAAAAACTCGTTGAGAATATTAGCTATTCTACAGAAATGGTAAGGTAATCCAGAAGATTGCCATGGGAGCCTCCCTCTGTATTTTACTCCCTTCAATGCGATTTAAGAAGGACTTTTATTCAACATTCTTGATAAATTTTATATAAGAGCCTTTGTTTTGAGGAAGATACTACGTGATGAATTACATTAGGAGGTTTTGGGATTCTGGACCTAATATAAATTTAAAATAGGTTTAATTTACTATAGTAACACCAGAATCATTTTATCATTCTCCAGCATGTTTATTATAAGAAACAAACTGGTCATTCAATTCAAAAAATTATATTTAGTGTAACATTTACAATTTTTATCTTGTTACTGTAGAACCTACTTTGATTTCCCAATATAATAATAATGATGATGTTTCATTATCTCTCTCAACGTATGAAACGCTCAAATACGCATTCGCATATATCGTTGATTTTGCAGAATGAATCAGGCCTCCTTCAATTGTTATATTTCCAATATCTGAATAAATGCATCTCGGTTACATCGTGTGAAAACTAACGTGTGTAATGTATTTACAGAAACTTGAACTGCGAAACTCAACATAATGGTAATGCGGGGTAATAGCGTTGCCCCATTTTGCAGTTCTCAGCCCTTGTCCAATATCGTTTACCCTTCCTTCCTACCCAACGTCAGCCCCAGCTTCAGCCTCAGCGTTCCCCGAGTTCCTTAAATCCTATTTCCACCACTGATTTACATTCCATTTGGATGGATTTGAAAATTCCAATTAGATGGATCTGAAGATTCCATTTGAATGGATTCCTTTTCCACGGAATTGAAAGTTAAACGGTTGAAAGTTAAGACAATGTACGACTATAGTCTGAACGTTTGGCTGACATAGTTTCAGCACACGTGGTAAAAATAGAATGCACTTTCCATTGTAATTAATGAATTATTAGCCTATTATATTTTTATTTTTTTATATCATTACTTATATCTGGTTGTGAGTTTCGTACAAAATAGATCATCAAGTAAATCAGAATCCCGTAGCAGTGCATTGTTCCCGTTTCCCTGCAAAACAATTGAGAAAAAGGGAAAACAATTTGAATATATGTGGAGTCGACGTTGGAATTGCTGTATAATGGGGTAATACATAAATATACCTGGAAGATTTTGAACTTTTAAAATAATTTTACGATGATTATGAATTAGATATGCAAAACTCTACGTCTCAAGAGCAATTTTAGGCCTTGCCCCTTAGTAAATCATAGTGTAGTACAATAGACATGCATCCCGAAAATAATTTCGCGAGTAAAATACTTGAAGTGTAGAACCACGTGTCGTATACAAAAAAATGATCGAAAAATGATACCGCTACCGCTCCTTCTGGAATTACTTATTTGAATATTAGTAACTAAACGAGTGTTTAAGTATTTATTAGGAATGGGGCCTGCGGAAAATCATAAGCCATCGATTTTTTTTACATAATATTTTTAATCCATATAAATATGAAGTTCCTGGAATGGGTATGCAAAAACTCTGTAAGTCTGACTCTTTTTTAGCAATCCTATGGACTCTCATTGATATTGAGCTGTCTATTAAATCACGATGAAGGAATACAGTACGGAAAACCTAATACATTTTGAAAACGCCTGAACACCAGTGATATGAAGTTATTTAACAATACGAAAATCATTGCGAGAGTATTCATTTCGTACCTCGCTGTTAAAAGCAAAATCGGTGTACGTTCATTTTTATAATGTTTTAATCCCTGATCAGATAAATTAAAATACGAAAGAACCAAAGCGAATTTACTGTAGAAAAGTCTCAAATAAAATCACAATGAACGAAAAAAAACACGGACATCCATTCATTCCTTCCGGTGATTTTTGCGAATGAAATAGCTGTATACATTGTAAGGTACGAAAATTAGCTTAGAAATACATTATGTCGTGTGCATTTACTGTTAAAGCCATTTACTGTTTACAAGTCAATGTGCATTTATATGTAAATAAAACTTGCATTCCTCGTACAGTAGTTTCCAAAATATCGCCTGTCGGGGCTTATTTACTGCTTAGCATTACCACAAAATCTCGAATTATCTTGACAAACCAGCAATTCTGGTAATGAGTATGTAAGGATAAGCTGTTGCCATGGATGTTCAATAAGAATTGTAATCACACCTTCTAGTGTAATATTGCTGAATCAATATTGCTGATTGACATATGTATTTTCGGTAAAATTAGTAGGTCGGTAAAAATATTTCTCCTTTGCACTCTGCCACGATTCCGTCTACAGTGTAGACTCTACAGTCTACACACTATAGCCAGAGTCGCAAGTCTTTCTTTAAGTTCGACTTCGAGATTTCATAATACTACTCTTTCACCATCATCGCTACAGTGACCCCGGCGTTGCCATTACCGGTGTGTCTTGCTCAAGGACATGGAGATGACTTCGAACCCATTTCCTCTCGTTAACCACTGAGCCACTCTTCCACCCTTAATTATTCCATTATGTATGTAGGACTGCAAACCTTAACGCAATTGAGTAGCTTGAAATTAATGTCGCAGTAAAGTAGTCATAACTTAACTTTTTATTCTGTATCTCTGATATGGCGACATTTCAAGGCCAGAGGATCATACCATATAAAACGAATGTCTGCAGTACTGAAACTATGGAAACAAAATATTGTACCTATATAGCGTCTACCAGGTACCCGAACAGGGCTGCTATCGATTTTATGAAAAGCATGTGCAGTACATAGACCTATAATATAGATTTTTCACTCACGGTTTAGATAAATAATCTCTTCGATAATATCCCTGAGAATCCTTTAATCAATCTGCGTCCTTACAACCTGGTGTAGCGGTATGCATGAGTTTCTGTAATCTGCTTTGTCGCTTTTCCTTTCAAGCTTATGGATATCATTATTTATATAAATGATGCGTTGGTGACATCTTGCGGAGTAAAATCTTTTCTCATTTATAGGTCTTTGATATATTAATGACGGCCGTAAAGCTCTACATAACTACAGGTCGATCAATAGATGATAAAGTCAGTCAAATTGAAAATTAGCGGTGACATTTCTGATTTTTAATGGTATCCGACGATATGTGAGATAAGGAAGGATAGGAAAATTTCCACCATGCAAAAAATTTATCCTACCACTCACCCCGAACCTCATACTCCTTATATTCAAACCGTTTTTTATAGCTGCATATATATGCATCCCGGCCTTGTCTAGTATTCATTATACTCAAAATACAGGCGGGAGGGAAGAAATTTTGTCTTCTTCTCCCAACAGCAGAAGCCCACCTTTGTTAATTCGCTGGAAGATCAAAGTATTACAGTGTGTTATACAGGTATGCCTCAGGTACCGCGGAGTCCGGATTATTGGTTAGCTCAATTTGTTTCCATGTGGAACGTTAAAACGAAACGCTCCCGTCTCCTAAGTCGGAAGCTTGGGAAAGATCGATGAGGATGTGTAAATATGACAGTGTAACAATCAATAAGATAACTAGAATTGTACACAATTATGCACCCCCCCCCCCCCCC
>QXVX01006153.1:0-30876 GCA_013436065.1 Halocynthia aurantium
TTTGGGAATATAGCACTACTTGTTGTAAGGCTTTGCCAATGCAGCGTAATCGGTCAGTAGTTTCCATAGGGTATCAATTTTCGTTTTGAATAGAGCATCCTCTATTACCTGTCTTGACTCTTGGCCATAGCAATTAATCAAGATTTGCTTGGTTTCGTGGGTGAGGGAGTTCTCATTATGAATATTAATGCGAAACGACAGCAGATTTTTATTTACTCTTGCCGTTGATTCCATTTACCATGCTTCATAACGAAATTACGGATTCTCCCGGGACTTTCCTGAAGCAATCCCATAACTTGTATGTACGAGATTGCCCAATAATACGAACAAGTTGCAATTTGTTTACTCCGTACACTTTATAGCTTGGCTCAGGGCCAAGCACGAGCTGCGCTTGATAAAATAAATATTGCTCTAATAATAAAGAATACTGTATGTAAATTGTCGAAGCTTGGTTTGGGATTTGGTTCTCAACGCGTATGTGCTGAATATTTGATGGATGTTTTTGTCGTCGAGGAAGGATAAATTACTTTTTTAAACCCTCTCTATAGCGATATATATATATATATAATTAGAATACAGTGGTGTATTATGTGTAATTCCGTTGAAAACTGTTAAATAAATCTGCGTTTAATCTTCGGCGATTTTATATCGGAGAAAAAAAGGCCTTGTCCCGTGAGAATTTCTCGGTTCAATTCTATTCACCATCAAGTTTATTATTGATTGATCAAAACGTGTATGATCTTGCTACGTGATATCCAAATAGACAGGTATGTAATCCGCTGTCTAATGACTGTAGGGGTTTCGCGTTATTAACAATCAGAGATGTGGTGTGTGCGAAAGATATTTTCGATTATCCCACGACTACATTCTAGATTTTTTCATTAGGCATCGTATCATCTGAGGTCGCTCAGTGTCATTTTCTTAGTACGTTGAAACCAGTGCTTGCACTTAAACACCCGAGGCTAAGTGAGGAAACCATAGCCTAGCATGATCTATTATGGTGGTGAGTGAGTGTCAAGTGACCTAATTAGATTGACGTTTCAATAACTCTGCTTATTTCGAATGATATACTGGTTTAATACTCTTGTGGGTTTGGCATCGATAGTAGGTCGTCGGAATACTATGGCATTAGACAGACCCACAGATCTAGGGGAAACTATACTACCTTTTTGCTTAAGTATATACCATTTTAAAATAGATATATAACGGTGCAGTATCATAATATGACATTCGTAATATGACTAACTTTAACGTAGCTACAAAACTGTGTGTTCCGTTTTGTTTACCTAGCGTAAATGTGTAAATTAGTACAATAAATGAACCTTGCTTTAGTACCTTTAGTTGTTTTACTTCGCCTTAAAATTTACGTATTTAATTAGCCTGCTTGAGTCATGTACCTCTGACGTATGACGTCAGTCGATGATGTCATGGTTAAATGACTAGAATGCTACGTGGTCGTAAGAAATCGAAGGTAATGTCTAATAAAACACTTATGTGTAATATCATAAGTAGAGTAGAGGGAGGGTTACGTGGGGTTATATTGCCCACTTCTATATGTCTATTTTTATTCCATGCTGTAGTCGTCCTTTACTCATGTAGACGCATTTCTGTATTCAAAACTATATGCAAACATATCGCTTCAAACGAATTACGTTATTTCATTTTTTGCCAATGAAATCAAAAGTCGTGGCAATGTATAGCATGCTCCTGCGAACTCGCTTGCATTAGTATTACTTTAACATTGTTGCAGACGCTATCAGTAAGGACTAGCTCAGTTCAATATTTTTTTACTCTTCGGCAATTGAACACGGTACTGTATTTGATTTTGTAGTTAGTACAGTCAGTGTATATTGGAGAATACTTTATGTTACAATCAATGAGTGAGTTCAGGGAAGTTACTACATTTGATGCTCTCCTTCGATATACATGTGACAGTAAGACCGCGATCTAGTGTTAGGGTGTTTTCTCGAAGTTATAGAACTTTTTAGGTCACGAAATCTCTAGTTCAACAATCTTACTGCGTCTTGTACAGATAGAGGATTTTAATTTCTGCTATTTAAATGGACGGTCTCACGTTAGGTATTTTGCAAAGCTCTTGTGCAATACGGTTTATTGTGCTTTGTTGTCAGTGTGACATGACAGTACTTTGAGATTAAAGTTAGTAATGATGGCCCCGGGGCTACTCGATCCATTATTGAGTACTGTTGATTTAGTCGGCTCTTTGAGAAGTGGTTTAAGAAGTTCACAGTCCTTAGACAGGTATGCGCTCTGTGGGAAACTGGTATATCAGCTTGGTATAATTTATGTGTGCTACTATTGTCACTTATTTTGAATTCTTGTTCAAGCCTTAAAATAAGCGTCATTTAGTAGACTGAAAGAACTTTGTGAACTGCAATACGTGTTTAGACCAAACATGTCACGAGACTTCTTTTGGTCGCACGTGCAATATAAAATCACCCTTCCATGCTCTGTTCGATTTGTGGAATACTAGCATTCAAACCAGCAATAAATCAAAAAGACATCACTAGCTCGTCTGAACTGATTCAGTTAGCACTTTGAAGGAAATATTGAAGACGAGAAACAGCCCGAACTGATAGGAATCATTCATCAGTACCGATACTACTTTCGTCATGCCTAGGCGATCTACGAGCACTGATGGTGGCAGTACTGTCAGAACACCTCGTTCAAGCGGACCACGGAAGGCAAAGAGATTTACTTTCGTCTCCACTAGGATAGGAATCAGGAGGTCAAATTCACGTCATAACAGGAACAGAAGCTCCAGTCGTCGCAGGAATAACTCTCTTAGACGGACACCGTCCGTTCTTGCAACTGAAGGTTCTCATTTTTCTGTTTTCCCTGTTTGCAGTACTAGGTATAACAACAACGCTCTGAGAATTCTCTTTATCGCTACCTAGCGGTCGACTAGTCTACCGGCTGTTGCCGTGGAAGGATTGGTGCCGTATTTGCAGTAATCTATTCCGTCCTAATTACCGAACAATTAGCGGCATTGAATTACAACGCAATGCAATACGACGACCTCGTAATTGAGTTTTGCTGCTGATAAACGTGCGATTATAATTAGCTGATCGCGCATTAGAATATGACAGTTACTGTGTTGATTTACTGCATTCGACATCTTTCCCGTCTAGCAGTGTACGGTTATCGCAATACAAACAATATACCAGATATAATCGTTCGGTAATTATAAGACACACCTGTGTGGGATTGGAAGAAAAATAATGTTTCATTGCGCTACAAAACGTCTCCTGCGCGTCCAGTGTGTGAAAGTTGACTAGCGAGGAGTTAGGTACACAGAGGAGTTTGTGAAACTCGTACAAAACAGGCGCTTAGCAGGTGTGAAAAGTGGCTTAGATTACACAGATCGGAGATGAATGACATATGTACTACATGCCGTTCAACGCCATCGTCATGATTTTCCATGTTCTTGAGCTTCTGAGCATGCTTGTGGGGCAGCCTGCTGCACCTGTTGGTCTCGGTGCTAAGCAAGCGGCTGGCTACTAGATTTATTTGGAAAGTGGAGTGCTTAGAGGACGCCCACTGTTTAGTTAAATGATGTCAAGGACATTGATTGTTTCGATTAGGATTACGTGATTTGCGCACTGACATTGAATTTTTACTGATCCTTTGGGGTTTGTTTACTTTTGACAAATGATCTAAACAGATGCGGTTTAAAAAGAGAAAATCGCACTGCTAGTCATACAATGAAACACCAACGCCATTCCACGTTTTTTTGTATTCTGTTTACAGGGATCATGTTATCTGCATAACATGATCCCTGTAAACAGAATACAATAAGTCTATAAAGACCTTCTAGGTAGATATACAAAAGTAAGTGCATATTTCAGGCGAGGAAAAACAGGTAGCAGTTGTTTTGAGCTTGTGGCCTGTAGATATTGTCTGTACTTGACAAATAATTTAAGTGGAAGCAGATTTGAAATACCTTTTTTGCAGCTACGGCGGACTGTGTCATTTATTTCTGAGCAGTACTAGTAACCGAGATTAGTGTTGCACCCCCCCCCCCCCGCAATCCGCAATCTGCGACTCTAAAAAAAAAACGTTATATAGTAGCCCAATGGGCGCAAAATCATGGACCTTTCAACACTACCGAGATAGTACAGTGCTCGACTGTATTTCTCAAGTGATTCTCATAAATCGTGACGTAATTCATTGTTTATATTATCAACAATGGCAACTCAACATTGCCTTCCACCCGGCTTGTACCACTCAATAACGCTTCTCCTCACCGCAAATATTCCTCTTGATAATCCAGTAATCCATCAATCATTTGATTCGTATGTTTTTCCAGTCATTATTTTCGGACGACTTCCCGTGACCCTGGCTGGGATTCTAAATTGTTTATTTTTCTCTAAAATAAGATTAAGTTACTTTTCTCTCATATAAGATCGATAAATCCTTCCAGGGTAGATATCGAATTCCTAAGCAAAAGATCTCTTTGAAATGTCGTTAAAATCGTTTCACATAATTTAATATTGCCTTCGTAACAGTTGAAAGTATTTTAAAATAACGCGAAACGGCACCGGCTTTCCACCTATAAACTGGCCCCAGATATAAATACATATCCAGTGAAAGAGATACAGTTACAATGAATTTAAATGGAAAAGCGAATCTTGTTAGCGATGGATACCGTTATTCACTACAGTATTTTCTTTTCTCGTAAACTGGGTTAATTGACTGCTAGAGCGCGATTTGTTTTCATTGTTTGGTCGCGATTTACTCCTTTTTCGTCGCATTGTCGTTGTTCACTCGAGTTTCACACAAAGTCTATTCAAAATCGCCTCCAATTTCGTTAATGATTTGCCGTGCTTTATTTATTGGGCGAAAGTCGAATCAAATTTCTGTCCTTTTAGGAGTGTTGATGTAGTGTGCTTCAATGGTATTTGTTCATTAGTACAATATGCAGTTCAGATCTCGTACAGGAGTCGCATGCTAGGCCACAACGGTTGGCAGTTGCTTTTTATGGACGAATTCCAATCGATATATTTGGATTATACATGCACTATTTTTACCTCATAATAATCGATATATTGCAGTTAGCGAATTAGTTGTGTGGGGGCGCTAATTCTATCGGAATCTCCAGCAAGGCGATAATACAATTTACGATTTTGTCGTGAGATAGGTTGCAGTTTAATATCCTTTGAGTCATTCTCCGATTTTTATTTCAGGGGAATTCGCGCTTAACCTTACAAATATCCGTTAACAGAGCTTAACACAACTCGAGTGGTTCTCGGATAATGTTTGTCGTTCTGTCGGGCGTTGCTATCGCCATATCCGCCGTGGAGAAACTAACGTCCACTCTTCCCTTTCGTAATACCTTCGTAAATCCTCTCGCTAATCCAAGTCGATGTGCAGCCCTCTACCCTTTTACAATATCGATTTTCAAAGTGGCCGCGCAGAGTAATTTGTTCGCGTCATATATAAATGTTCGTTCGCGATAATTGCATTTCAGATTAGCAACTTACCCGCGTGATAGATGTAGCTGGCACTTTCAAATGGTTGGAATGATTTTCGTATTGGCTCCCATTACCCTTAAATGACTGAAAGTTTGCCCCTTGACTTCGGCTATCATTCCTGCGTTTGATGTAACCATTTATACGTTTTTTTAATTCGAAAACGAGTTATTTTTTAAGGATGATGCTGAAACGTAATCTTGAGTTTTTGGGGTCGCCTGCAGCTTGTCAGATGAGACATTGCTTAACTGTTAAATAATTCATGGTAGTTGTAGTTTTTTGTTCTTTTGTTCAGCTTGTGAGTAGACATCAGAAACAGTTCTTATTCAGTTTGTATAAGTTCTATAGAATATATATAATGCTTGTATGCTACGGTTTTTGGGTTAGTTTCAAGAATAATTGTCTTACCAGTTTGAGGAAGATAAGATTCATTTATGGAACGAAACGTCATCTTTACTCTTTAAAACAATACAACGAATTTCTTTAGTCAGTATAGCTATTAACCACTTGTGTGAATCTACTTGAGAAAGCTGCTGTGTTACTGTATGTTCTGCTGTGTTGGTTCGTCGGATGAATCACGAAGAACTTTCACGTGATTTCTGATCGCTTTTTGAAAGCTTATTCTGACAAAGAGATTGTAGAATAAGTAGCTAGTCACATTCTCAGCTAAGGCAAGACAATATGGATGCTTTCATGGATGACGCCGAAGACTACAATGGATGCTTTTATCATAGCCATAGCAAACTGACTATGCATCTTGGCTTAACTTTACCGCGATATAAAAAGAAGGGGGAAAGGCGATTTTCTGGTATGTCGATCTCGTTGAAGAAATCATAAGTCGCATGTATATTCCGTATCTCTTAACGAAAAGAAGCGCCTTTTTATCAATACTAAACGCCCTTTGGCACGTGTTTAGATGTGCCAGTTGTTAGTTTGAAAATTCCAAAGATTCAATCTTTCGAATCCCAGTTGGTCATTAATTACAAAAGCAATCGCTGTATCATTATACGGTCAAAATCAGTGGCCTAAATATGTGGCACAAGTTGACCCTGACAGGAGATTGAGACTTGTTTATTCTTCCTGTGCAGTCTCGGTTTCCTGGTAGAGAGTTAATCCGCTATTCTGCGCGTTAGCGTACGCTTGGGATTCAAAGGAGAAATGTAGTGTGCGCAGCTTAGTAATGGCACATGATGTGTCGGTATACTGAATATTGCACTGTATTCTCTAATGCAAATCCTATGTCGATGCCCTCTGTTTACCTAACACCGAGGAAGTTAAAATAGTTTTCCGTTTTTCTATCTTGTTAGATATTCCATAGGCTAAAATATATATTGTAATGTAAAATAATTACAATGTAGATACCATATAGTTAATATTGTACAATATATTTGTCCTATTTTCATTTATATATATTTTTTCAGAATCCTCCACTGATGGAAGACGAAAGAGACAGACGGAGGACCCGTTAAGTCCTGATATTGCATCGGACAGCCTCATCAACAAGGTACGCTTTCGCGTTATATTTTTTACTTTCTGTGTAACCGCTAGATGGCGGTATGGCGCCATATTTTCGTTTGCCTTCGACTGACGCGGTGTAAGTTGGTGTAAGATACTTACTTACACTGTAAGTTAACAGCGGTAATTTATGAGCTATTACAAACGTATGTAGAGTCAAGTACACCACAAGAAACGGAATTATATTGACTCAGAAAATATAATTCAGCCAGGGTATCGTTAACAATTTTCAGTGTCCTGTAATGTATCATTTTGTCACTGAAGTAGCTGAAGCGACTATGTATTATTAGTAGCAGATTTTCATAATTCTTCTGAGCGAAGTCGAAATGAATTCAAGTGTCACGAGTTTTTCACTTTATTTTACGTCATATATTTTGATTTTCGCTTAACAAAAGATCTGTTTTATTCAGTCTTTTTTCGGTTTCGTTTGATATCTTTGTTGGTATCTAGTCTGTCGTCACATACCTTTATTCATTCATACTTTCATTACTATTGTTATTGGTGCTCTAGGACCTAGCTAATTTGTATCGTGATACCTATGCGCTTGGTACCGAATATAAGCGCGATACCGCTATTATTAGGCAACGCAGTGATACAGGTAGAGTTCCATTTGCTAATGTCAACAATATTCTCGTTCATCAATAATTCCAACTCCATTATAATTCGTACAATTAACCCTTTATACACACCTGACTCTGCCTAATCCCTCTTTATCATTTTATATATTTAACAAGGCGTCGGGTAAAGGTTAGCTTTTTCCCTGAAAAGAATTCATACGCCCGTTGTGTGATTTTATTCAGCACTCGCGTTGCGGAAAGTATTGAATTCTCGATTTAATAGGGCGATCTCCTCGAACTAATAAGGTTTGATATGTGCTTAGCTGAACTGGCATTCGCGATTGCAAGGCAACGTTCCCAAATCAAAAACTTATCGATACTTTGCCCAAAATTTCTTGCTTAACGCAGTCATGACGAATCGACCTCGTTCGACACTACTTTTTGCAGTTGGCACAGCGTTAGTTTTTTCGAGAATTCACCACAAATTCGAACCCAAGCGAACTCGTTTTCAAACTTTGCTATTTCCAATATGCCAGCTAATTCTTTCGTTGTTAGCCAACGTCTTGATACGGTTTTCAAAACCTGTTTCAGCGTAGTTAAAATTCAGACTCAGACAGCGAGGAAGTCACTCTGGCATTTGCAACTTTGCTTGTGAGTTGAATACAGGAAGCAATAGAAAAAGGATTCTACTGAGCGAGGGACTGTAAAACAGTTGAGGCAACTGCAACCAGATCGTTCCTTACCTTATTCCTCGCGTATTAATAGCGTTTGCTTTTGTGTTATAGCTTCGAGCATTGAATTTAAACACACATTCACATGCTCTGAATGGGCTCTTATTCAGTTGATAGAAAGGAGTAATATTATATTTGCAGAGTGTCATACTTAGGTCAAGCTATTTCGTTTCAGGGTAATTAATGATTTAGGCATTGTTGATGCACACTTTGCGGCAGTACAGTCCGGAGATAAATTACACACAATTACCGGTGTCTCGTGTATCGAAAAAATCCTTTTCATCAATACTTTATTATGTAAATTCTTTAAAAAAAGATTTTGCTCAAAATCTGAGAATTAGTTTCCTATGTATCGAAATATTATACTGCATAAGTAGAGGTAAATCGATCGGCAATTATAGGTATTCAGATTAATTCCTTCAAACTTCGTTTGGTTTAGTTCACTAATATGAACGTTGTTCTTAAAAAGCATTGACCTACTTACGTTGACTCTGACTCTTGCATATGACTAGTTCGCGCCAGATTGTATAATATTTCTATGTCCCGTTGAAATTGGAATTCATACCGTCACGGGTTACAGCAGATGATAACTCGCGGTATCATGTAATGCGTTGAGTCATAAAATATATATTCAAATCACTAGAGGAATGACATGTATTGCATTCTCATATTTGCTACATGCTGTATGTCTTTTATTTATAGACAGAATTTTGGCACATGGCCCCTGCCTCTCATCATTTAAATAGATCATATTGGTTTAAAGCCAACCAACCATCTACAGAAGTTATCATGCTTAAAAAAACTTTATATTATTCCGTGAATTTCTGTAACATTTAATTCAGCCGATTTATACAAAGATACGATATTGAATAGCATCTCGATTTGATACGAACACGATAGGGCGTTTTCTGGCCAATGAGGGTCCCCTTCCTGCCTTCCATATACGATACCCGTTTAGAGACTTAAGCGATAAAGAAAGGTCACGAGCCGCGTATGTGCGAATGTGCAAATGTGCAAGAGAGAAAAATTACTGGAGGTTTTTTTTCAAAAAGATTTTCTGAAATTATGCAGCTACAGCACAGATATTTGTAGCAGGAATGATTCAGCCATTGGCTTATTCTCTATTTGGATTATTCATTTCCTGCTACGTAGTATTTACGTTCGTGTTCTGAGTTCGCTTTTGTGTAGTTGCGCAAGTCTATCATATATGTCGTATAGGATGTAATCTGTACTTTTCAGTCATGTGTTGGTTCTCAGAGAAGTCGATAATATTCTATGAATCTATGAATATACTGTGAATAGACAGACAGTTCTTTTACCATAGCTTACTTAAGACCTTGTAGTCTCAGCTTACTTTTTTTATTAGAAGATTAAAAATGATCAACGTGTATCTTCATCGAATGACAGAGTTAAGTTTCTGCCATCTTTTTGCTCTATTTAAAGTAATGCCATTTATCATTGAAATGTCAATGCTGTTACACAGACATAATTTATGTCTCATAATTAAATTGTTTAATGGGATGTTAATGTGTTCTTTTAATCGTATCTGGCGAAGTTTCTGCTGCACTGGGTGTGTTTATGACCTCGGTACACTCGAAGTACTTTTAATAAGTCTCTATAATCAGTACTCTGCGCTTATTATAAAGAATTCTAGGAATATGGTGCAGATGTGTGTCATTTCACCATTTTTTACCGCTTTGGCTTCGTCATGTTAACTGCAGTAAGGTTTACACGATAATGGAAAGACTTCTCTTTTATGACGAAAGTAATAGAGAATCTTAGTCAGTATAAAGAGTTAATATGAGCTATGTCACGAATGCCATTCGGCTCCTGTCTACGTGAGTTGAACAGGATTAGACTGCGCAGTTTAGAAACGTTTATTTTGATATTTTATAATACGTTTTATATTAGTTCCAGTATCTTCGCAATGGGTTTCCAGTTTTATTGCTTCACGGTTGCAGAGAAGTAGCGTTTTATCACTATGCACGATAAATAGTTCCTATTTTCCTATAGCTTAGAACCAGTGTGATAAAGATAGTTATAATGACGCTATGTGACTGTAGTTACTGTAGGTTAGGGTCTCCAAAGAAGTGAAACAGTTATGAATGAAATCGGCAGCGCATTATCATTGTCCAAATCAGTATCGACGGGTCATGGGATTGAAATTTATTAATTCAAAGTTTAACTAGAGTTCAGAACGTCACTAGTTCTGTACAATTATTTCCTTGCTGTAACCCTTTCAACCTTTGTTATTCGTTCTGTATTTAATAACTTAGGCGTTATAATTATAATATAATTGGCAGTCGTAACATCCCCGCAGGACGAAGTAGCGATAATATTCGAGATTTTATTGCTATATTAAGAATATACAATTCCTTTGCGGATCAACATTACAGTGGATTTTTATGAGAGGTGTCCCAGCCTCAGACATGCTGGAGGGTGAGAATGGGCTCGTAAACGTGTCTGGTTATTCTTATTGGGAACATATCTTAGACTTACATAGTTCTCATTTACTGAGATGCTATGAACGCACCGGCGCGTCATGTGAGAAGTGTGTTGGATGCTTTAAAATATATTCTGTGAAAGTACCATGAATCACTACCGATCACTTATTTGCTCATCCAACTTGTGAGCCACCAGGTTGTACGCTTAGCAGAAAGTTAAAAAATCCGTTTAGGTGATTCCTAATTACCGTGCTTGAAGATGAAGACTTCCTTTCCCTCAACCATAAAGTCTGTAATTATAAAACATTATATTCATTCGCAAATTCAACATTCATTGAAATTATTTTCTATTTTCATTCAATGAAATAGCTCTACCTTTTTCCGTATTCAAATCACCGACAGACAATCGTTCTCTCGAACGCGTTAGTCATTTACACTCACCGGTGTCAATGAATTAATACGAAAAAGTTTCAGGTACTGACTTGAATGTATAGAGCGTCCGGAAGGAACTGCGTCAAGTTTCCCGTTTCAGGCCTCAATATTTATTTTAGTTGCGGCTATTTTGTTTTACATATACCAATAAGCGGCAGGATTCTTAGAAAATAATGTGTATGCTGAACCTTGAACTAAATGGCAAGGTAGCTTTGCGTAATGCGAATATGAACAATTATGCAATTACATATAATCCAGGAACTGGAATCGTCCACCATAAATCAGGCAGTGTGTTCTCGTACCAGATCTTTTAAGGAAGGGACGGAAGTTGTCAGTAACTAGTAATTGGTAAGGGATTCAGAACAGTTCACATAGTAATTGAGGAAGTAGGTTTGGCTCAGTTCGCTCGGTGTTATCTGACTTTCTCCGTTTTGTTTCTGTTATCAAGATTTTAAGCATCAACTACTTACTCTCACGTACACGTCGCTATGTTTTGCAATACAGCACAAACTGTTCTGCTCTGATTTTCAAAAATAAATTTATCTGTGTGGAAATAAAAAAAAAATATAACTAACTACCTGAAGTAAGCAATGGCTACAGCTGCCTACGGTCCAGCAACCATGTTTGGCGGTCGGCGGAAAAGCTTCGAGGCCGAAGATGGGGCTCAACATAACTCCCCATACGCGCTCGTTCGAAGCGCCAGACACACCAGATACAAATCCGCTTTACCGGTTATTGACGATGACAGTCCTATTCTGTCGGGACCTCACGACCGTTTCAGTCGTTCGGACGGATTTACCAACATGAGTGCAGCGAAGAAGGTTTATTCGTTGCCTCGCGCTAATTCCGATTCAAGTTTTGCCCAAGTTTGCCGTACGCCGATAATAGCTGAGGTTAAGAGAAATCATTCACTGAAGGTAAAATCCACTTAGACCGTTTTCAGACATAACAATGCTTGATCTAACATTCAATCTGTATCTCCGGCTCAAATACTCCAGCATCGTGTAGTGTAGTTACTGTCTTTATAAATACTAGTCAGTAGATGGCGCTATATAACACTTGAATTCGCTTGTGTCGGTGAACCTTGACTTCTATATCTTTGCCGTTCGCCTGTCGCCACTTTCCCAAAGAGAGAATTAAATTGTTATTCAGGATTATAACATAAATTTGACTTTCCGGCTCATTTCGTATCTTTGAACTGTTTCGTGGAGCGGTCCTTGATATTCTTAGCTGGGTTCCTCGTAAATTCATTGCCATAAATCGTGTTCACTTACAACGTGATTGTGTTGTCGTTTTACCATGTAGAACTACCCTAACTCGACTGTTGAACGTAGAGTAGTAAAGCATTTGATATATTTTTCGTTCTACCAGAGTTTATTTCGCGTATTTGGCATTTTGTAAGTGTCTGCAAAATGTCATAAGTATGTTCGTGATACTCACTGTCTAGTAAGCGACTACAACAAACGCCATTTATTTACTTGGTATCAACTTGGGCGTAAAATTAAATTGCCATTTCTGTCTATGGTTCAATGCTAGAAACCTTAAGACATTCTTGTTCCTCGAAGTTAGTTTTAAGAAATCAGGAAGATTTTCTTCGCATCGCTTCTTGCGTATAATCGATTCGTGTCTACAGCACTCACATGTTTCATAGACCGTTTGTTTTCAATACAAAAAATGTGGTTTAAAATCGTCACGATAATCTTATCTTAACCTGAACCAAGCCGTACAACGGTATACCCACATCCATGCGTATATATCAACCATAAAGAAGTTCATTGTCGTGTTTACCGAAGTTTTTGAGTTTTGATGGACGTGGATAATCTCAGAGCATTCTTTTTGTACTAGAATGACATGATAGTTTGTAAATTGAAACAGATTTGGCAATTGTTGGCTCGATAGGCTAAGTAATTTTTATTACATTTTATATTCGATTTGGTTTGGAGTTTGACAGCGTAATACTGGACTAAGTCACATAATTTTATTTCGTTAAGTTTATTTTCTCCTCACTCACTCCTCACACTGTTGGCACCACTGTAATCGTGTATTTTATTTACCTGACTTGTTGTAACATGCTGGCGGGATGATCCAAATGCCACGATATGGTAACGTCGCGTCGTCGCCAACCATCCGAATCAGTTGTTTTATATGGCTTTTGTTTTTTCGAGCGAGTGCGGCGGGTGCTTGTTATTCCTACATAGTCAAAGGTAGTTCTTGATGAAATAAATCTATAGTGTATCATCCCCTTAGCTGTTATTCCCCTTTAGTTCCAAAGTAAGTTATTTTCAGTGGATCGAGGTCGCACTTGCTTTCATCTCTCTGACATAGTATTAGTAAGCCATTCATTTCCTATCAGTTCTTAATTATAAGGTCTGGTTGAAGGTAATTGGCCTTCCAAAAGCAGTATTCCATGTAGTCCTTGGCTGTTTCTAGTTAGTTTTTGTTCCTACTATCGGGGAATTCACGGCGGATTCTAGTTTATAGCAGTTTGTTAGGGACATTTGTCGCCGGAAACCTTGGTTTTTGCCAGCGAAACAGATTTTTCCATCGCACCTGCGCAAGGTGAGTAAGCCGCCTGTTGTAACAAGACTATTTATTTACACCGAACGGATTAGCTTGTAGCGATATTCTACGTGTGAGTGTACAAACGTCAGGTTTTGGAATGCTGTAACTGTGTGAGACGTGTGTGCTGTACTTGGTTTAGAAAGGGAGGTAGACCCGACAGAAATTATAGGCTGATGTGAGGTAAGTTTGAAGCGTCTTTTCATCTTTGGTGATATATTTCCTTTCTTATATTGATCAGTACAGGACTTTTACATAGATATCTGGAATTTGCATAACGGTTTAGGCAGGCAGTTGACTCCACTTTTACGAATTCCCCTAAATCTTCCTCCGTTCCAACGCTGTTCGGAGGTATATTTACTGTCAACAACTTTTATTTTTAGAGAATTGCATTAGCAAACTTTAAATGTCGCCGTGCGTCGTCTGCCCTTAGCTCCCGCACGATCTTCCTCTTTCCTAGTACGTATTTCCAAGTTTTGTTGAACTAAAGTTTGCAACACAGCTAGTATCAGTCAATTATGTAAATAATTTCTCAACGCTGTTCAATATACTAATTAGTAATACTTGATGATATTATCGTCTAGTCACTGAGGAATTTTTTGCTCTAAAAATAATTTTATCATGATGATTTTATTGGCTTCTCGTGTCGTGTTGCTTTGTACTCATCTATGGCTGCAAAACTGTTTGCTGCATCGGTTTATTCCATTGACTTCTTGTTTAGTTATTCCGAATAACCTTGTATATCTTGACCTAAGATGGTCTACACGATATTAAAAGTTGAGGGAACCCCGTTCAGTGTATCCTTTGTTTTTGTGGCGCTTCACACACCTCCGACATGATAAGGTTTTTGGCTCAGTGACAAAGTTATTCGTGACATCAACGTAGTTTTTCTTGTCATACTAGCTGGTATAACTACAAGATGATTTAAACCAGACCACTACAGAAGTTGTAGTTAAGCCTGCGGAGCGTTTAAATCTGATATTGTAAAACAGCAGTATGAACGCTGATACTGATATTAAATGCGCCTTAGTAACAGCAACGATGAAAATTGTGTATCCAAACGTAGAAATTGACGGCAGTGCGGACGAGGTAAGACTGCAGTTAGTAATGTATATCTACTCTTGATTTTGTGATCGTAGGTTCATATTTTTTTATTCACGAAGGGTAATATTAAGCTTCTTTACATTTCCAGGTTAGGTTTTTTCTTGCTGGTCCTTTTTTTTTGTGGATTGAAATATTTGATTAGTGACAATATTTAACAAGGCTGTTCCTGTTGGTTATACCAATGACATAATATTCAAATAATTATTATCACGAGTGACATTGTGGTTTTATTTAATATTTTATGCATGCTCAACATGATGGCTTTTCTAAAATCCATTTTACTGGATTGGGTACATATTTGTGAAATGCATTTTATGGAAAATCCATAATTTCACTCCGAACTGGCATATTAAATGTACTGTGGAATGTTCACCGATCTCTTTGTCCTTTTTACAAGGTTAACAAGATTCATCAGGTGTGTCTAAGTTCCTTGAGTGATTTGAATACTTCTGTTGTGTTGTATGAGCCACAGGTGCTGACGTATTTTTCCGGACACGACGTCACTGCAATAGCGCGTGATAGTAATTCAGTAGCTATCATTTTGAAAATTGAATGTTTTCTTGTACCAGAAAAGACGAGTAAATTACCTCCCTTCGTCTTAAATACCCTCTCGATATTTGGTGTTTATTGAAGCTACTTGATGTATACATATCTTATAAAGATCATCTTATTTCGAAAGTGACGTCGGCGTAATGTACTGTACTTCTGACACATATAAAAAAATTGTCCTTGGTTCGCAGCTACCTTGAATCACCTACACTCCTACAGTGACCATCGGTCATTTTTTTACTAAATGAAATCATCTGCACATCGGCACTAATTTATATATGGTCGCTGTGTTGCATTCGGGAGGCTAGATAGCAGTATAATAGATAGCAGTATACTAATTTGTTACAGTTGTTTTGGAAAACATTTATTAATTTCAATGGGTGCTGATTACCATGAAAATTTATTGCAGTACAATTCCAGGTAATGAGCAACTCAATCAAAACTTATTTTTAAGCTCTTGGTTGAATTCTAAGTCGAATAAGATTGAATACGCAACGTGTCGTAGAAAAGTTTTGGGATCGATTGGTTTCTCCGTTTTTCCTGGAATGTAAAAAAAACCATGGAGTAATTTTACCGTGCGATATTGAATACGTAGACTATTAGTTTCAATCTGTTAAAAAATCGTTACTATTTTCGCTGTGAAGAAGAGATAAAAATAGAATAGTGGTCAAACGTTTGAGCAGTAACGCTATAGTTCTTTGATTTTTTGGCCGGATTAGAATTAACTCTATAAATACATGGTTGCCTGTGTATATTCTGACGGCGTTAGCAAGTCATTGCTCAAGTTAATTGAGCGCCAATTGTGGTTTGAGTTAGTCATGTAAAAAAGTAATATTACCGTGATTTTAACATAGAAAATACGTTGTATTGCTAATGCATTTGTTAAATTGCTCCGATTGAACAATTTCCCAGTGTTGAACTGTTCCTTTTTTTTACAGAGCTTTCTTCAAAAGAAAATCACGCCATCCATTCGTCGTACTCGAAGCAACAAACTAATGCCTGGCAAAGAGAATCGTCCGTTTGTAGATATGACGTAAGTGTTCATGACTTTTTTTGGGTGCAGCAGCCTATGATGTCAGCTTTTCAATGCAATATATAATAACGGGAAATATGATGCAGAAATACACTTTCAGATAAGGCAAAAGGTTTAAAATTACAATTCCCGTATACTATAACATACTGAGGTAAATGCAATATACTTTATTTCTGATACTTTGACTGAATAATAACTAATACATGTTGTTAAATCTGATGTTCTCAGAATCAAATAATCTCCGTCACATTTTTAGCTCTACTTCGGTTTCAATTAAACCTATAAAATTTGTAGATAGTTTTAAGAATTTCCATGAAACAGAACTGGTTTCAGTCGTGTTCTTCTGTTCTTACCATCAATAACTCATATCCGTCATTTATGAAAGTACCCCATTAATGATTATGCAGAAGACACGATATTGAAATGATCATCATTAACTAGCAAAATACAGCTAAAACTTCAGTCATTCCACAAGTGTTACTTGCTCTGATCAGACCGAATTGATCTTTATTGTATGTACCATCTGAGTGATATGGGAATGAGTAGGAGAAATTTCTTGGCATGGTTGAAGCTTACTTGAAGTATTACAGGTTGCTGTAGTTTAGAAGGTTATATGAGATTTGAACCAGACATTTTTAGAAATTATATATTTTTCTATGTTATGGTGATATACCTACATAATGAAAAGTCATGTTTTTTAATTACATCAGTAATGTGTTTCCAGCACTTCAGCAGTATTGTTTTTCAATTTAACTACGCTGTAATGCATAAAAAAATGAAGTTCCGTTTACTCTCTTCTACCAGATGTCTGTTGGTGAGTACTACTTCCTCCTATGTGTATGTAATAATTACAGAGTGATATCACGAAAGATATTCATACTTACATAAAGGAACAGCACATTTGATCATGCACGTCATCACCATGCAGATACGTAGCAATATCAGTTTTATTACTGTTCTAAATACTACCTGTTCGTTTTATTCTACCATATTGTTGCCAGAAGATTAACTGGGCATATTGTTTCATCCAATAGCATAATTATATATAAGAACATTTGAAAAAGATAGCTTCAAAAACATATTTATAACCGATAAGGATTGTACTGCCCAATTCTTATGGGAATGATTTATTCATTCTTTAATTCATGTCTAATGTTTGAATTAATTGTGATAAGTTTATATGTAGCAGTGACTTCGAGAAATATTTGTTTATTCATATTCATCGCCCATAGTTTTGGCTAGAACAGGAAATGCATGACGTGCATTAGCATTATTGTTATATGATTATATTTCTGTATTGCGCTGACACATATTACCTACCTTACCATACCTACTACCTTTTGAGTGAGTCAGACCGTCGTAGTTATTTCACCTATACGCTGCATATTATTAGCTTTAGTAATGTATTGCGGTTAACTCAGTGGTATTTTTTATGTCTAAGGTAATTTAGAGTCTTGAATTCCATTACTGTGCAGTGAAGACAGTGTTGTGTTGTATTTTTTACCTAAATTTGACTTCGGTTGCAAGCAATATGTTCTATTACGAAAGATCAGTCAGTTTTACCTTCATCAATTGTTGTATCTTTCTTACTACAATGGTAGTGGTTGGGGGATAAACGAGGGGTAAAAATTCAACACTTTGTTTATAAAATAAATGTTAGGTAGATATTTGAAATGCTCTGCTTTAATTCTTCATCATTGGAAGGAAGTCCAATGTTCTGCTGTATAGCCATGCCTTGTTTTGAGTAAGTTATGATTTGCAAGCCAAAATGAACTCTAGATTAATAGTAATTTGGCAGATCTTTTTTTATTCTGTTCGAAACCTAGTGTTTTGCAGTAATTGCTACTTATTGCTGTTGTTTATATGCCGCTACTCTTGGTGGAATACAGATCTGCTATGCTTTTTTAGCATATACTGAATTACCCTTTTATTGAAGATTGGTTCATTTTAACATCTCAGTAGTTTGGGAAATGATTGATTTCCTGGTGGTTCATTGGTAACATGTCAATATTTGGATTTCACAGATTTAACAACACTCCTACAAGAAAATTCTCCTTAGAATACATGACATTGCTGATGATGACATTAGATTCATAACACCCTTAAAATTTCATGATATTACTTCATCTACTATTATTCAATGCATTCTAATATTTTTAGATCATTGATGTCCCAAGGAGGCAATGCAAGGCCGCCTGATTCAGATTTGGGTTCCACTTTTTTTATGCCAACGATCGAATCTCCAGAAATGCTTGACCTGACCAATGAGGAAGAAGCCATAGTGCGTCCACTGCACCACAGCATTTTGATGAAAGAACACTGCTTTGAGGTTTTATTACATTTTTTATTTGAGCTTTGAACAAGATATGTATGTGTGAGATGCAAATGCTAACACAGAGCTTCTACATACTATCAATGCTTCTTTATCTCATTATGACTTGCTCTTTACCGAATGGCATTTCTCTCTGATTATCCACTTCCTCTGTAGTACCGTTTAATCATCCATCATATCGTTTGTTTGTTCACAATCCCTGTTCCGCATTTAACTGGACTGGATCACAAACGCAATCACAGCGATGTTATCATTCAGCTTGGCTGCTATAACAATAAAACTTTCAATTCAGCCAGTGGTACTGTTGAGTTTAATTTGATAATCCTTCAGATCACTTCCTGCTCTTGACAAAGCTGTTAACCCTCAATCATCAAAATGAATATAGTTATTCAGGGATGTGGTAGAAAAATGTTGTCTGCTTTTAGTGGCAGAATAGTAGCTCTTCACATCCAACAACAGAATATTGAACTTTGTACAAAATGCACAATCTGCATATATATTTGGCTGGAGTATTATTTCAGTGATCATTATTATATCCCTGGTGAATCATTTTGTTTTTTCATAAATCAGGTCATCACTGCCAATGGAAGCCGCTGTTTTTGTTGTAAGTCAGATGGTGAAAGGGAAGCTTGGATAGAAAAAATCAAACGAACTCTAAATCCCAATTTGGTAGGAAATTGTTCTGGAAACTTTTAGATAGAGTGTATAGTTATTGTATGATGTTGAAGGGTTGTGTTTATATCAGTGGTGAGATGATTGTCAATTACATAATTCTAATTTTTCTCTTCATAGGATAACAGTAGACGAACTGAACACCAGCTTAATTTGTGGGTTCAAGAAGCAAAAGGTATTCCTGTGAAAAAGAAATATTTTTGCGAAATCTGCCTCGATCGACAACTTTACGCGAGAACAACCTCGAAATTAAAAGACGACAAGTAGGTGTTTTCGGGAGCTCCGGCATAAACTAAATTTCCACCGTGATTTTATTCGAAGTTAACCTTTTTAATTTCGTATTGCAGTAGTATATTCTGGGGAGAGCATTTTGACTTCACTTCCATTCCTGACATTGAGAACATAACGGTTCACTTGTACAGAGATTCTGATAAAAAGAAGAAGAAAGACAAAGACTATGTCGGTCTTGTCAATATACCTGTGAACACTTTGAAAAATAGACTGGTGTTTGAAAAATGGTAAGGATTTCTTTACTCTTGTTCCCGGTCCATTTCATTTTCCCATCTTATTTGAATTTATTTTCTGCTGTTATATAGGCACACGTTGTCGACACCAAGTGGCAACAATAAAAACAAAGCAGGAGAAACCCTAGCCATACGAATCAAGGCGAGGTTTCAATCGTTCTGCGTTCTTCCCATGGAGCAATATAAGGAATTCGGAGAGTTAATTTCTACTGATTATATGTCGCTTTGTCAAACAATGAGAACTGCCCTCACCATAGCGAAGAAAGACGAACTGGCTCGCAGTCTAGTAAACATAATGCATGCGACTGGAAAAATCAAGGTTTGGATACTTTACTTTAGGTTTCTCTTCAATATTAGTATTGAGACTCTGAATCGTGACTCAATTTTCAATACAGGAATACATGTTGGAAATAGTTATGTGCGAAGTTTCAAAAGTCGAAGAAGAAAGCCTCATATTTCGTGAGAACACGATCGGCACCAAGTCAGTTGAACACTTTCTAAGACTGGTTGGAATGGTGTATCTCCACGAAGCACTAGGTAACTAACTGCGTTTTGATTTATCTTTCGTTTATCTCTGATTCGTATAATCCAACTCCTGATTTCAATCTCCAGGTGATTTTGTGCATGCCTTGTTTGAGAGTATAGAAGATTGTGAAGTTGATGGTAGTAGGTTACCGGCCAATGCGATCTTGGAGACCAATCAGAAAAACTTGCAGATGTGTTGTGAAATAGCCATGTGCAAAATTATAAATTCTATAAAGTAAGCACCAGTGACCCTTACATTTCATTTTCTTGCTGTTATTTTACATGTGCTTGATCCGCTTTAGATTTTTTCCTTCTGAACTACGTGAAGTGTTTAGTCTCTGGCGCGCCAAATGCGAAGCTGCCAATCGCCACAGAATCGCAGCTCGGCTGGTCACTGCCTCTCTGTTTCTTCGTCTTGTATGCCCTGCCATTCTTAATCCCTCGCTTTTTAGTCTGGCAAATGAATTGCCTGGGCAAAAGGCATCCAGAACATTGACTTTAGTTGCAAAGGTCATTCAGAATTTGGCAAATAGAACGAGGTTTGTTTTAATGTTAAAATTTTGGCTTCCTGTGATTGTGTTTAAATGTTCCCATTCTTTCAAATTCTAGATTTGGAGACAAAGAGGAGTACATGAAATTCATGGACGTTTTCGTGCGAGAGCAATGGGATCAAATGGGCGAGTTCATTAGCGATGTTTCAGATGCCAGCAAGTCTTCCATCACCAGCGGTTTCGAAGGTTTCATTGATCTGGGGCGAGAACTTGCTAAGTTACATGCTTTTTTGACCGAGGTCATTCCCGGCATGGATCAGGTATGTGTTGACCTCAATTGTATTTGCTATTTGTGTATAACTAACTGTATAACTTTTTATGCTTTTTTCCTTAGAAACTAGTCGCTGAGCTTGGAGATCTTCCTGAAATATTAAGAGGGATCACAGAACAAATCAACAACCCTCCTAGTCCTCAGAACGGAGCGTCTTATGTGCGTAATGGTTCTAAGAGTAGTGGTCAGTTGTCAGCTTTGGATAAAATCACAGAAGATGTGCATTGTACCAAGTATGTATACCTACTATGTCGAAGTAAAATCGGCATCCAGATCCAGTTAGCTTCGGTATTTTATAATTGCTTCACTTCATTTCCCAGTGCTTGTGACAATATCGTACTGTCTCCTGGCTCGACCAGTACACCACTTACAGACCGACGAGGAATGCCTATGGAAGAATTTCCTCCTTTTTCCAGTGCCTTCTCTAATCATGGAAGCCAGACCTCAATACCGGTTTGCTTTTTTTTAATGCATTTGGTCTATTGTATGTTAGGCGTTTTTATTTACTGTCTTTTACCTTTAACAGGCGGCTGGAAGTTTCAATAACAGTAACAATAGTCACAGACCATCTTTGACCTCAACAGAAAATCTTATAGAACCCATAGCTAGTTCCGCAGTTGGCCAGGCAAGATATCAACCCCCTAATTGGATCCGTCATCAACAACAGCCGCCACTGTCATTCAGCAACCCCGCTTATCAGCAGCGTCACGCGACCGAATTAATCCAACGTGGTGTCAGTTCTCCTGCGTCTCTTTCCATGACGGCTTTGGACCACCAGACCGATCCGACAGTTCCAAAATTGACCAAATTCTCTCCCGCTACGGGAACCGATCATTCCATGTCGTTTGAAAACTTCGACAACCAGGGATCTCAAGTATTAACAGGACCTGTTTCTTCGTCCACCACTGTTATAATGAACCAAACCCACCAGCCCCTTTCTTCAGCATTTCGAGGTACGTTATATGATTATCTACAACGTCGAATTATCTAATATTCAACGACAAATTAATTTTCTTCAGCAGGTCTACCGCAGCCACTGTCGTTTACTAACCCTCTGCAAATCCTTCAAGGCTCTACCACATCCCTCAGTATTCATCGCAACACCGGTAACTCACCTGTTGCCTCCCTGCAGTCAAATTCTCAACTTGAGACTGTATTCACTACAGAAACTGTGACCTATTCCACAAAAACACCATACACTGCCATTCCGTCCTCCCAATCAAATCCCCGAATTGCAGTGGCCCAGATCAAGAGTGGTCAAGAAGCCGCATTGCCCAGCCACCTCGCCGCTTATCAGAGGACCGATAGCCCAGACCAGCCAAGCAGTGGTGCTGACAGTTTGAATGAGAGTTGTCATAGCAATGATACTCTCTCGTCTCGCCAGTCGTCTACTACGACAGCTAGCACAGCAACGAGCGGTACAGCGAACAATCATAAAGAATTTGTTGATAAGTCCAGTGAACGTAAGCAGATGACTCGACCTGCACGTCATCAGAATCAATCGACCAATCATCAACATCATCACCACCAGCCATCTGCAAAAACGTTGCAAAATGCAACACGGACCACTGGAGAAGTTCAATCAGCTCCGGTCGTTAATTCCAAATCAATTGCTATGGCTACGTCGACCAGCATTCCGGTAGCGAGTGCACGGCACCGTACAGGCCTTCAGAAACAGCATCATGTTTCAAAATCAACTGTGGTGACCACCACAGTCATAGAGCCATCTGGAGTCCGTCGGGCTTCAGTTGCAAGCGACCAGTCGAAATCATCTACTCGTGCGTCACGCTCTTCGGGTGTTGGAGGTTCTAAAAACGGTCGAATGAAATCACACAAGTACCCTAGTCTGCAGCTAACGCAAATCGAACAGGATGCCTTGCTGGGACAAAACGAGGAACTGCCTACGGTAAAAGAAGATAAAGATGAACTAGTTTCTGGCAAAGCCGTTACAACGTCGATGAATGCATCAAATGCTACCCGTGTACGAATGCCACGTAAATCACGCTCCGGTGCCACTAACGCAGTGCAGAAACATTCCAATGGAGATAAATACCATGTATGTCGATTTTAGAATAATATGTATTCCCGGTAATTTCGCTTTCAACCACTTTATTTATTCGTTGTGTTCTTAGGGAAGTCGACGTGGAAGTTATCAACGCAATACTTCACAAATAGCTGCAACCGCTGCAGATCCAACCACATTTCCCCCCACCACACCAGAGGGTCCCCTTTCCCCTGAAGAACGTACAGCACAATGGATTCTGAGCAGTGTACCACCATTGACAAAGGAGGCCGCTATTCCTACGGAACTAGGCAACCATGGTCATACCAGTCAAGGCGTCTCACATATCTTGGTTAAATCATCCAGAATCAACAACAAAGATGTAAGCATGAATTATTAAAATTTGTTAATATAGCTACTTATTTTATTAACTTTACTGTGATTTGAATTAGTGGTGCTTTGTTACTACTGAAAATTTGATTTTTATCGATTTATAACCACTAGATGGCATGCTTGATTCTTTTATTCATTTTTTGATTTTTTTTTCCATATTTTCCGTCATCTTCATTCCAAATCATCTTTTGCTACCTCACCATTGCTTGCCTACTCGATATGGTGTAGTATGATGATGTCATATCGCGTCTCAAAGGCGAGATTCAGGATTTGCGTACTTGTCTCACCAACGCTGAAGAGTCCAATCGTGAATTCAAGCGCCGCGAAGAGGCGTTGTTAGAACAGGTACTTTTGCGTGCCTCATCTAATATTTCTACAATTCGAAATCCTGGTCAGCTTCCTAATTTCCCTTTCATTTTATTTCCATCATTACTATCCCGTCCCGCTTGACTAGCGGTTTAGTTGGAAACGAAAGATAGTTTCAAATGAGTTAAAATGAGAATAAAAAATATTTTATTCCACGTTTTGCTTGGTAATCTCTTAGTTGTTTTGCTCTGAATGGATTTTATTTCAATTTCAGTATGTTGGTTCGATTCGTGATGTTTAGAATGAACTTATCGCTCATTCTTTTTCCGACTTATAATTTCCGCCGCATAAGTAGAACTTTCTGCAAATAGTTAAAAATCAGCTCGAATACTATGCTAATCTAGAAAATCTAATCGTAGCCGTAATGGTTGCATCCGACAATCACATCGTCAGAAAATGCAACTGTTGTGGGAGTTTCCGTTTCAGAAAATTTGCCCATTTATTTCGCTTTCATGTTTTGGCAGCCATTAATGTTTGGTAATAGCGGTAGTAGTACTTACTGATTTATGCTACGCTTTGCTTCTGTTTTTCTATTGATGATCAATTTGATTTCAGGTCAAAACCAGTGAAAGACGGGAAATCCGTATGCAGGATAAATTGAAACAGGAGAGAGAAGAAAAAAATGGAGTCTTGCAAAGGCAAGTTGCCCGTTATAAGCTTGTAAATTCAAAGCACATAGCTACTGTATCTTTCTACTTTAATCACGTGCGTCAGTCCCGTATCATCGCCAACGTTACGATTTATTTCAAATTACCAAGAAGCGTTGTTATGGCCTCGAACATCAACTTAATCCAATTTGACATTGACGTAATTGAATTTACTATGCCGATCGATAAAAAAACGTTATTCTGATTGTACACAGGATCTCGAAAACCGAGTCGGAGAGGAAAAGAGATCGAGAAGAATTACAAGGCGTGATCGACGAAAAAGACCTGATTGTTACTACGCAGCGAAAGCGTATCGACTCATTAGAAGAAGCAAATGCGAAGCTTTTGCGGGCTGTCAATCAACTCAAGGAACTTACGACTGCCCATTCTGCAAAGGTTGGGATTTCGGGAAAAATTGATTCTCGATATCGACTTGACGGCGACCTCCAGACCGATGATATACCGTTCGATGCCATGTTTGTCAGACCCACTAACACATCAGCTAATAGCAACAACAACGCTCTCAGAAACAACGGTCGACCGGGTCTAGGAAGTAATGCCTTGCAGCAGCGACGACCCAGCGGGGCACGCCAGTCCCGCCATACCAGTCAGGAATCGGGTAATGGGTTGGAATATCCGATTGCAAACGGAGCACCCACTGCTGTTTTGGTCAACGGTGAATTTCGAATCGGCGGTTTGTCTTCTGGAGGATCTTCTTCCTCTTCTGTGTAGTTTGTGGTGGCTAAAATTGGCATCCTGTATTCCGAATCCAAATAGTTGCGTGACTTTTTTCTAATATTTTCTTCAATTTTCGAAGGACATTTTGCTGCTGTTCGTCGTTCTTCGTCGGCACATTCAACACATCAGCATATCTTCCCCTTAATCATGACTGCTTTCTCCGTTGCTATGACGAATTCATCGCTCAGCATTGCACTACCCCTCTCGCGTTTTATTATTTCGGAATTTTATTCAGGTTTAGCTCTGGCGTGTGGCTATTGTTTTTATTTTCTACCTGAACATACACAGATGTGCAATTATTTTCTACTTTGATCTGACGGAAGAAGTACACGCTGCTTTGAATAATAGTAATAGTATTGCGGAGAGGTACTACGAAAAAATAACTAGTCGAATTCTGGACTGGAATAATATACTTTCTGATATGCGTATGGAAGGATCCACTCGATTATACCACGTTCCATTCGAGTTATTGTATTTGTTGTTGTTTAATTCATGAATTCTTTGTTAACATTTGACATTATTGCCAGTGTTATGTTTCACCGCTCCCCGAATGATTTTGTTACTGCAGCAGAAGCAGCTTCATAATTCGATTACCAGGAATTTATTGTTCACTTACAATATCGCAAGTTTCATATTGAAATTTGCAGCTGGTGGTGATTGAGTTTACTTTTCGTCATGGCAAATAATTGAGCTGCGGTTTCATTTTAGCTGTTGTCAGTCACTGTGTACTTAAAAAGGAGTATTATATTTATGAAGTCAATTTGGAACATCGCCGCTTATGTGTTACGTAAATCTAAAAGTAGTGGTACGTCACTGAGACGTAATAGTTAATATGTTGGAATGATCGTTTTATAATTCTAATTTCAATCATCCGTGGCGGAAGTGACGTCACGGATGGCAATGACGTGTTTTCGAATGACAACATGCTGCTTAGTTGTTTAAGGTTGTGAACAGTTGCATCTTTCTGTGTATTCGATGCTGGCGTCGTTTCGTTGCTTATTGTATATGGGATTTTTTCAATCATAGCTATCGGGTATTGATTTAGAAACACAATGCACAATTTCTGTAATCCGTCAGTGATTCAGCTCTCACATTCCGGTATTCCCGACAGGTTTTCCACATTAGAACTTTAAACCCAGCTATAAGCTCGTATTTCATTGGTCACCGTGCTGAGTTAATGGTTCAAGATAAGTATTACAATTGAGCAATCTTTATTCTTATTTTTTTTAACTTCTCGAAATTTGTTCCCACATGTTCTACTTCGTTGTGCGTTATTTATACATTTTATCCGAAGGCTTCGCTCTTCATCCGTCGTTCGATTTATTTTTCATACCGTTAACATGTAAAATAACAATCAAAGTTTTGTTTATCTTCCCTGTGATCACGACGTTCGCGTTATCATTATTATTAATATAATAGTCCTCTTCTTATAGACATTTTCATCTTATCCTTTTACATGTCCTTTTCTGTTTGTGGAATACACACAAATAGATTCATGATGCTTTCTTACGACTGCAATAAAATAATGTTTCGTTCGATATTGTCGTCTTCAAAGGGATTATGTCTCGACTAGTTATGGATCTCGGTAGATTACTCGCCTATTTGGGTCGAAATCCTTTCACGGTTTTGTTCCGAATAACTGGAGACAACGGTGAAATAGCAGAAGATTTTCAATTGTGTCTTCGATATGCTCATGAAACTATTGACTGCTTACTTACCACCTGGGACATTCCAGCCGCTATAGTTGCAGCCCTCAAATGGAATGGGTCGTATAGGGAAGGTATCGATTGAGGTAGACTGATTTCTATTAGTTGTAAATCGATTATAACTTACCTAATAATGATAATATTCACACCCGACATCCCTAATATCCTATTAAACATTATGTTGTTATCATTTTTACGTCAAATTGCATATACTAGAATATTTGTGTGCCGCAGCAACAGTGTGCCAAGAGAGATTTCCAGGTTTGCCGCAAAACTATGTAGGTGGTACGAGAACACTGTACGAGACGTCAAAATGGTATGCGAGTAGAAGAAGTTTCGGAACCACTGCTTTAAAAGTTTGAGAGCTCGGACTATGTCCACTAGAATATCATAGTTAATCAGAGGTCTAGCAGACATTTATTTCCTGTTTATTTGCGAAACGTGTGGTACTACAACTGAGAAATTTTACTGACCAAAATTTTTACTTATTTACGTAATGAATCTCAAGAAATAACAACATTACGACTATTTTTTCGGTGGGAGAGCGGACAGTTGCTCCACTATCGTGGTCTGGGATGCCAGCTTGGCAACGAGTTTCAAAAACTCGGTAAAATCTACGGAATCGCTGTTGTCCTCATCAAATTCTTTAAAAATGTCATCCACTGATACTTTGCTGTGCTAAAAAAATCAGATCCACTTAGTTCGCGTCATTGACGTAAATTGACGTATATTTAATAAAGTTTAAAAAATCTTTACCCGTAGATAACCCTTGAACTCGATTTTGATGAGGTCATTCATCTCTTCTCTGTCAAGGGTATCGTCGCTTCCTTGCTTCTTCGCATGTCTGCAATAGATTTAGTTGGTTGGTTGAGTACTGTAGTTACTTGGTTTAAAGAAGGAGTTGGTTCAGAGACGGGTACGTATTAGAAAACAGCCAAGATTTTATATAAAAGATCCGTTTATTATAATGAAATTTTCTGGAATACTTTTCCTCTGACCGCTGTGCAGTAGGACGTAAAGTAGCATAGCATGAAATTCAATTGTCAGGGCATCAATAATTCAGAGATATGAAGCATAATTTCAATAGTACTTCAAAATACTGTTTTGTTTAACTCTTTGGTGAAGCATAATCGCTGCCATGGTTGCGTTGCTATAGTAAAATAGTTACCTATTCAAAAGTTAATTTAATTACATTACCTATTATAAATGTGTTGAAAGCCTGAGTCAATCCGGTGATAATTTTGAATAGAATGGTTCCAGTTTTATAGCAATAATTATAATTGTTGTTGGTTATACTTTATTCTGTAGTCAAAACTACTTGTGCTTTACGTGGATACCAAAAATTCACATGCATAATTAGCACCATCACGACCGAGTGTGTATTTTCTACTATTTTCAGTAATTTAATAACATTCTCGAATTGGTAAATCTATATTGTGAAATAAATAAATTGCCTCGTAAATATATTTGGAATAGCGATAGTAGTAAAAACTCGAAATATTACTGTACAATAGAAAAGTTTTGAAAGAGAATAATGCATATACAGTATGTGCATTTTGTCAGGCTTACATAGCGCTTACTGTTTGTATATAACTTACTTTAGGAAAGTTTGCAGGATGCACTGGAATGCAATTTCAAAGTCTGTTACAGGTGTGATGACAGACATTTTTGTTTTGTCGTGTTTACCAAGTAATTATTAATTATAGGTACTGCAAAAATGTTAGATAGTTTTTAAAATAGCTATATAAATATATATCAATAAATCAAAAATACTATGTAACAGTAAGCTGTATTCTTTGCTATTATTACAATTACAACTGTTACTCTTTCGCTAGGTTTTCCACTTCTTAACTACTGCTGCATTCAAACGATGTAGGAACTAGATCTACCACCCTGCCGTCTCTTCCAAAAACATCTCTCATATTCATCATTACGATCACGGTAACGTGAGTAAATCTTCCTTTGCTAGGGATTGAATACGTTCGAGGTTCAGTACATTGCTCCTTTTATATGTTTCACATTATGCCTTTCTTTTTTGAATGAGCGGTCGGGGAATCAATTAGGACATAATAAATGGAACAAAAGATGTAGTTTACATTAAATATTAATACCTTGACAACCTATAATCCTTACTCAATATCCTAGCTACAGAGAGGTTGCAATGAACAAAAACCCTTCCATTATTCACCATGGGAAACTAATAATTTTGCCTGACTACGAATTATGTTTCTGGTTCCGTAACAATTACTATATGGAAAACTGTAATTAGCTCTGTTTGGAGAGATCTTTCAACAAAGCATCTGGTTCATAATTTCTACTCTGGTACCGATTAAGGGAATTGCTATGTGCTAAGAAGATCTTATCGTTCCCAATAAGCTTATAATGACTGACTGTGACTGTACAGTTGAATTGATCTACAAATTTTGGGTACGGATAGCCATTACAGCAATAACTCTCAACGAATGCAAAGTACAATCAACCAGGGGCGTAGCCAGGGGGGGGGGGGGGGGGGTCGGAATTTAACTATGCATGGTAGCATGGTATTTAACTATGGGAAATTATATGAAGATCAAATTACATTTCCTAAACCTGATATTTAACTATGGGAGAATATACGAAGTTGTTAATCACTGGGTCACTCGTTACAGCAGACCCGAAATAGGTATTCGAGTTTCAAAATAGAATTTTCCTGGGGTTAACCTGAATCAACCGACCCAATTTTCCAAAAAATGTTGGTTTATGTATTTTCGTGATTGGATTTTTAGAAGTGCATTTATAAGCGTTAGGTGAAGTAAAAATTGCCAACCGCTAAATGTCACTGTTGGATCATTTATAACCGTTAGGTGGAGTAAAAACTCCCAACCGCTAGATGTCACTATTGGAATATTTATAACCGTTAGGTGAAGCAAAAAGTTCCAACCCCTGGATGTCACTGTTGGATCATTTATAACCGTTAGGTGGAGTAAAAACTTCCAACAGCTAGATGTCACTGTTGGATCATTTATAACTGTTAGGTGTAGTAAAAACTTTCAACCGCTAACCTTTATAACTTTGTGCTTTTACAATGGATAGACTGGGTCATCCCGTTAAGCATGTGATCACGATGGCAGTCGCGGGTGCCGGCATGTTGATCAGAAAGCGGTAATATTCTTTTTCTAAAGCATTCATATCAAACTTTACCATGGTATAAAATTACTCTCGGTAATATGGAAAAACGAACTTATAAATTCCTCACCTAGATATATAACTAGAGCAGTGGTTACCAACCTTTTCGAACTCACGACCCTATTCAAAAACGTGCACGACCCATGCCATTACCAACATGATTCTAAAAATTTCAGTATTGCTTACGATTTAATTTAAACTCTCGTGCTCCTGTTCTTCGTTGCCGTTTTCAGTTAGGTTCGATTTATTAACGACTGAACTAGCAAGTAGAAAATACAATCCGGCCATAATGTTAATGTAAAGAATCGGGCCAGCACTTATTTGCGACCCTACGTTGGGAACCACTGAACTAGAGTGTAGTGATGTTCGACATCGCCTAGGAGAGTGGTATGTGTCTATATCCATTTTCCCGTTGTATCTGTGTATTTTCATACCCCATATTTATTTCCTATAACAGCTGATGATTGTCCTGTTGAGACATTTCAGATGCAAGTATTACCATGTACTTTATTTATTATTAAATTGATATTCTCTTAAAATATTTTGTTATTTTAGTCTTCACATATACAAT
>QXVX01006165.1:3843-16065 GCA_013436065.1 Halocynthia aurantium
ACAATATGTGTTCTTCCTTGACTAGATGTAGTTCTTTTAGGTATCCATATAAAGCAGTACCATTGTAAAAGTATGTTACCGAGATCAGAAGGTCGTCAAGGAGAAATTCCTTTCATTTATTCAACAGAATACTTGCTAAGCTATTTAAAACACATTGCTTACCAGCACTTTGTCGTCCGAACTTCCGCTTGGGGTGCTCAAGCTTTAATACGTCATAATACGTTCTTCAAAATTCGTTTTGGTTGTTCATCCCAAGAATTAATTACGGTTAATCAATGACCAAAGTGAAAACTTTTAGCTACTTGAAAAATCTACTAAAGATTGATGTTTTTTTTAAGGTTTACTTTGTATCGTATAGCACAAAACTCAGNACACCCGTTGTACGGGAGTTCTAATTACAATAGAACTCCGCTTACAGTGGGAGGGCTAAAAATTGGAGGCTAACTGAGCAACTCGTTAGCTTGTTAATTTTGCTACACTTACCGCCGTTGTTCTCGCATGCGCAGTGAGGATGGATGATAGGCTGACAGCTATTTTTTTAATGATGATTTTGTTCCTTCAATGTCACGCGATCTACCCATGCTACCTTCACGATCGACGTATTGGGCGCCCCTGGCCTAGACCAACGAGCTGACATATCTAATCTAAATACATTCGATGCTTTTTAAAAGACAAAACTTCGGAAATTTAAATCAATATAATATTACAACGAAATGGTTTAAATTTGTACAATAGATCCTCTCAATACGAGTAACCAATTGTACGAGCAACTTGATATACGAGC
This sequence comes from Halocynthia aurantium, assembly GCA_013436065.1. Taxonomy (NCBI): domain Eukaryota; kingdom Metazoa; phylum Chordata; class Ascidiacea; order Stolidobranchia; family Pyuridae; genus Halocynthia; species Halocynthia aurantium. The sequence goes on from QXVX01006165.1 coordinate 4,628, forward strand.
CGCGATTTGTGAGTATTTTGTTCCGATATACTAGTATAAATTCGTAGTACGAGTGATCGTCATACACAATGTCAAGGTAAAGGGAGGCAATAAATAGCTTTTATTGCAAATTGTTCAAAATAAGATAATTACTATATTAACAATATTATAGGTTACATCTTTAATAGCAGTAGTTTGAATATACCATAAGTTGATTAGCTATTTTAATTCCTTGAGTATTAGAAAAAAGACAAAACATGCAATTAGAAGTGGTTTGTAATATCTGCTAGATAACACTATCAAGTGATAAAATTTATGTGCCAATGTGCTTTGTATATAGGCACCATAGGGCATGAATTATTACAGTCAGGTCAGTCGTATTACCAATTTAATAACTATGAAAAAGTTTGTGCGCGATTCTCAATACCGGAAGTTATAATTCGGAATTCACTTTAGTTAAGGCAAGACCAGCAGTGAATGGTATTATTATCACGTATTATAGAATCGTTTCCCGAGTAATTACCAATTTAATAACTATCAAAAAGTTTGTGCGCGATTCTCAATACCGGAAGTTATAATTTGGAATTCACTTTAGTTAAGGGAAGACCAGCAGTGAATGGTTTTATTATCACGTATTTAAGAATCGTTTCCTGAGTAAAACAACAATCCGATAGAGTTCCAATACCAAATACGATTTAAAAGGTGTATCGATAAAATAACACAAGATGAACTTGCGATTGACTGTAGTGGTTGATATAACAGTGCGCATATGGAATAGCATACTGTATATAGGTAAATTGCAAAAATACTGAGTAAGTCCTATCAACTTCTAACCCCATATGTTGACAACATGAGTACTATCGGTAACAATATCGTCATACAAAATACCTGCTAGTATTTAAAACACTGTTAATGCAAGTTGTTGAGAAATATGGTAATTTATCAAACTATATTGTGAGTAAATCTTTAATTGCAGTAGTTTGAATATTCAATATGTTGGGTAAATACTTTCAACTCTTGAGTACCATTACCATTAACATTAAAGATAAAACAAGTCACTAGAAAGGGTTCATAATATCCACTATATGGCACAAGCAAGTGATAACAGTTATGTACGAATGTGCTCTTCATATAGCCACCATAGAGTATCAAATATTGCCAGCTGGTATTGGAGTATTTGGTTAAATTGAGGTAAGTTTCTGAACTGTGGCTCAATTTTCAAACATAAACGTTGGGAAAGTAACATTGTAGTTTCGCGAGTACTATTATAATAAAATATCGATCCGGTTGTGCGCAACACGAATCACCGGAAGTTATGTGGTTTAGTTTTACAGCATTATTGATGTGCTGCAGTTATACGGTAGATATGATGGACATGAAACATAATTCTAATAGATTCGGAACAGAATATACAATTTATTGGAATATGTATTTCCTTTTCTTGGTTATACGTTCAGTGCCATGCTACGTTTGATTATAATCGTGTATTTGCTGATATGTAGTCATATCAGGTGACCGTGTATTTAACAACACGTGGAGAATTAGTTGCTAGCTAGTGTTACGAACACTGTCAATGCAAGTTGTTTACTGGATAACTATAAAGACAAAACATATGAGAATGACATCGATATGTGTAGTGGTTTATAATATGATACTGTCAAGCAATAATATTTATATACGATCGTGACTTGCATCTAGGCACAGTATATTAATATTACTTTCCATTTAACTATTTATGTACTAGTGGCGGGAATTGGAGTATTTATTCGTATTAAGGTAAGTTTCTGAGCAATGGATAAATTTAATTGCAATCAATGGTCACATTTAATACTCAGTCAGTATCTATAAAAATTAAGAAACAAAGATATTTCATTTAGTAGTCCGCAATAGAAGCGCAAACAGATTTATCGATTTGAACCAAATTTGATGTGTCGATGCAACGCATGGTTACTGCTAGTGATTAATAACTATGTAATCGTAATTTCGCAAATACATAACGGTTCGAAAATAATAATTTTCAATGTTAGCATTGTGTCTAGAATATATTTCCCTGTATACATATATCACTTGAAGTATAAGACTACATCCTATTCTAGCATACATTGTGTAATCAAAAAATATCCAATGAATTCCTTAGCTGCTCACGATTGCCACAGACTTTTGTGTTGACCCCCTTTTCCATCTCTGAAGTCTTACTTCGGCAATGCCACGACACACTGTAGCAAAGCAAAGAATTCCGAGCATAGCGTAAATTTTCTCATAAATGCACAGAGGAATGCTCCAGGAGGTGGCCACCATGAAAGCAATCGACATCGATAGCATCTGAGTGCTAAATCCGATGGCGACACGATCGAAAAAATGTACCGATGTGGTGGCTGAATAAAATCAATGATTGCTTATTTGATAGTATAATGATTATTGAAACATGTTAGAGTCGAATTTCTCGCGTTTCGTGGTGATAAATTATACAAACATGTTCATAAAATATTTCATTTTCAAATCTAGCCCCATCCTGTTATTTTCCTTTATAATATATTACTAGGCGTACATTGCTTCCTTGATAAGAAGTAACTATATATTTTTAATTCAGGCATTCTAGTTAACAAATCACGTTAAATTATTTATATTTGAGTAATGTACAATGAGTTGTACCAGATTATTATCTCCAACATTATTGGTCCTCATTTCCTTTATATTTCATCACATCACGCGCTATAAGGCTCATGCACCCCCAGGTGCCCGACAGAAATCCTAACAAATTACCGGTAGCCTATCACCGATGAGTGGGTAATAGTTGCATAATAAACAGTACATTACTGTCCCGTTAGGGGTGTACAGGTTACCTTACTTGATATTTCTATCCACCAGATTGCAAACGTTGCTCCGTTCATTGCACTGAGAATATAGAGCACGTATATGTTGGAGGGGTTGGGTGACCACACTAATCCTGTTGTGAAAAAGGCGATGTCGAATACAACCGCTGTCAGGTACACTGTAATCTGTCCCGTCTTCGGAGCGCAGTACGATACGAAAGTCGAGGTTATCATGCTCGATATTCCGTTGATTGCTGTGTAGAGTCCAATCTACAAAAATATAGATTACATTGAAAGATACTTTTGTTACTGTACAAACTACAATCTTATCATTTCGAATCATTTCGAGTTTGTAGTATCTGATGATTTGACTTGAGACTCCGAACTGAATTTCTTTGATTTGACTTCGGTGTTCGATGATGTAAAAAACCCTTAAAATTAAGCTATATTGTATTGGTAATCAAACTCACGGATTCAACTCCAATCGTACAGGAAATGTAAGCACGATTATACTCAAACGTGTAAAAGGCGATATTAAGACCGACATAGAAATAGGTTGGAAATATAAGCAGATGTTGAAGAGAGAAGAAGTGAGCTATTGTATTCTTGATTTCCAAACGTAGGGTAGAAAATACATTAGGTCTTTTGTTTCCAATGACTAAAAAATAACATACTAACTTTGTACACGGCGTTTTTCTAAAACAAATATAAAATGTATCAAAAAAATACCTTTGTCATATTTGGTAAGGATTTTTGGTAAAAAGAAATAGCTCACAGCAGCAGAACCTATTTGCACGATGGCGAATATGCCCATGAGTATATAAATGGACCATTCTACTGGCCTGTATGAATCTAGTTGCTCATCTGTAATGTTGTAGATATAGGCGGCCTGTATGTGGAAGTCGATAGATATAAGCGTTATGAATACACCTTGTTTTGGCTAAGAAACACATACTACCTGTTTCCTCGAGAAAGTAACATTCACCAATCTCATTTTCAACTTAGTTGTATAAATAAGGCAACGACTGAGTTATTGTAAGCATGATAGTTACTTTGAACAATTTTATAATAACTTCTTGATACCGTCATCAATCCTACAGTGACTATAGGGAGAATGGCGTTAGATCCTAAAGAAGATCCTAGCGATAATCTCTCACTATGTATCTATCAGTTAATATATTTTTATTCCGGATCTTATTAGTATTGAAATCGTCGGACATGATCATACCTGACAATCGTTAGCAACGCAAAGAGACCACACGGGCCCCGAAGTATCAGAAAAATTGGTTGCATCGGTAGTTGCATTGTTCAATAGATTTTCAATGCTGGAGTCTTCTTTCATGCTACTCAGTACTGCGTACGATAATCCGCTTCCAAGCAACTGATATAAGAAAATATACAACACTTGAAATTTCGTGCATATTACTTCTACAACATCTTTAATAGTTCAAATTAACTAACTTACTTGACCGACACTCATGAAAGCATACATAACTCCAAAAAAGTGACTTATTTTAGCAGTGCTACTTGCATCGTTGTTTTCCGCGGCCGATTGTTCACCAATGAAACTAACTATCGTGGATGACCCAGTCCACATGAACCCATCCGTTAATCCCATCAGTACAGCACCAGGGAGTAGGGTGAACCAACCTAGTGGTAAAATATTGTTTCTAGTTGAGATAGTATGCAAATGGACTTCAATTCTAGATAATGGGAATAAGTCAAACTACATATCATGTTATTTCCTAAAATATATGTCATATCGTATCTATGGTATTTGCAGCATTGCAGTGGAATTACTAACTTGGATACAAGTTACACAAAGCATAAAGTCCTGCAGAGATCTGTGCCAATATGATAGCTATTTTAGGTCCATGACAATCCAATACGAATGGGAGAAGTAGTAGAGAACTAAGACAGGCCAAAACTGACATCGTCATCATACTCGTAACTCCGAGTCCCATTTCAATGTTGATGCTACTTTGTAGATCAAATACACCTGTGGATATGAGACAAAATGCTGTGAATAATAATAAAAATAAGTGCAGCGGGAAAAAGCTGAGTATTGATATGAAATTTAAATCTGTGACATGACTTAGTACTAGGGCATAGTAAAACATAGTAACTCTGAAACAGCTTCTGTGTATGGGCTGTGGCCAATTGCAAATACAAGTGGTATCGCAAGTTAAAAATATTACTGAGATGGTTGGGTATGAGGGTTGTTTTAGGGTGGACACTAACTTTAGTTAAGGCATTAGTTCTTACATGATACTGGTGCTAGCCTTGGAATCTAATGGGACGCTGCATCGTCTGCTAATGGGTTCATGGTAGGGGGTAGGTTTAATTCACTCTACACACTACAACTAGTCAAAAGCTCTATCGAATAGGGATTAATTTGCCTAGGTAGATTTTGTCCTCTCGAGGATATTGCTAAGAATGGCCGATAGATAGGAATGATATGATACGTACCTGTATAGGCTCCTGTATATGCCGCAAGCCCTAGCGAAGCAATATAGAATATACGTGTGAGATGCGAAACACTGTATTTGGGAATTTCTTTTTGTTTGGAATCTTGGAGAGTTTCATCTGAATCTGTAATGTAGGGAAACAAAAATAATACCCACATCATAACAACAGCTTGTATTAATTTCCGTTTATGCGATTGCGTTGATATCTGTTATCACCTTTATATATTGATCATTGCGGTTCGATATGATTGATATTCATCTCGTTTATTGAATTATTGTAGTATTTTAATGGGACATTTCGGATGGGTTAATATTCAAGTGAGTTTACCATTCAAATGTTTATTTGCTTCAATTTTTAATTCAGCAAGGATAAAAAAAATTCAACATAGTAATATACCATAACAAATTTACCATAAGAGTTTCTCAAATATAAATCACAAATCCATTGGTTTGGATTTTATCCGATTGTTTCAAGACAAAATAGAACATCTGTTTACATTGTACTCATGTCTGCCCCTACAATAGGTGTAACATCCCTTTTTTTTTTAAAAAGAATCATCAGAATTATTGTTTCCAAGAATTCATACCGTCATTTTTTATTTAAAGTCAAAAAATACATCATATCGTGAATAATTTGCTGTTAAGCATCTTCACATTTATACCCTCATGGGCGTTTAGATATCCGTGAATGGGATTCAAAGTGCTCATCGAACCCATTGGTAAAATTTCCCAACCTTAGTAACAAGTAATCGACCAAATCCAACCTCACGTACACTATGGTTAAGTGAAAAAACAGATCATATTTTTATTCCTAACTTTCTCTTCCACGTGGATTCTTTGGTTGGAAATTTTTAGTGAAATTTGTTGCAATTTGCTTCAAATCTATAGATCCCTCTCTAAACATTTTGAAATCTCACCACTGGATACGGTAGCACATACCTTAACACAAATTGATAATAGCCTACATGAAGATATTATACGTATTGTAAAACACTTACGAAAAGAAACGTTGTCTGCCATCGAAGCACTCATGACTGTAGTGTATACTCAAGATGGGAATTGAAATTGTATTGCACGATCAAACGGAAATACAAACAGTATTGATACTTAACGGTAAATAAATATTACGTCTTATCGATTCCATTTGTTTCGATAAAGCTGTAAGAGGGCAGCAAAGCATGCGACATTACATGCACTATGCATTTTTATGCATTCATACTAGCATAGCTACCCAGCGTTGCCTTTGAAGGAAAAGCTCCTATACATTTATATCGAGATCCATATTTTTTTGTCGAATGGGATTACAGTTCGGACATGAGTTTTCTTTGTTTGTGCAATACTCTGGGATGTATTATAGGAAGTAGAATATGATGATAAATATAATAACATACTTGTAACCACATAACATACGTGTAACCACAGAATGTATATAAAACCAAAACCCAAAGTTCATTTCCTAGATATTAACGCTTGACAATGAGAAGATGCATTAAGCTCAAAGTACCACTTCCTAAACAGGATACTGAGCAATAACTGACGTGTAAGATATGCTAACTGGCGAACTAGCAAACCAGCAGAGATAATAAGATAGGTCTCATGAAATTGGTAGAGAAGTGGAGTGAAAATCATATTTGATAATGAATGAAATTGGATTGGAATATTTGGTTGTAATAAGTTTGTAGCATCAAGATTGTGTTGGTGATACGAACCTGTAAATAAACTTCAAGTGTACAGTCAAAACTTGTGTTGAATTATACCTTACAAACAGCATTTAACCATCGTATTATGTTTGTTTTTACGCAACCTCCCGATACTGGACAACAATAGCGGAGTTCCTCCTTGTAATCAGAAGTATATTTGTAGCGGTTTAAACGACAGAGTACGAAATGTAAACTAACAATAAACACTAAAACGCAACCTGCAACAACAACCGACCTACAACCGCAACAGTATCAGTATCTCATGAGAACATCGTTTGAGAAATAGCGACAAACAAACTTTTGAAAATATATTGAAAACATCTTGGTGATATGCTGATATACCTATACTTCACTCGCGACTCGAGAATTATTCGACTTAACTCATGTGTTAGAAGATATAGGATATGAAGAATTCTTGCACCAATAAACAATAATGCATTTCTTGTGTATTGTATGTATACCGTGATTATTCAATTACATTCTAGTGTAGTATGAGAAGATAAGGTTCTTAATACCGACTCGGTGGGTATCTGATCATTTATATCCTTGATTTTAAGCAGATGCTGTATTCTTTTTCATTCAGCTGCTCTTATCAGGTTTTACTACTGATACTCACTTACTTATTACTGTACTGATTACTCACTTTATTGCGTGGGATAACACTAATAACTAGAATTGTGCAGAACTCTCGTCGCTTTTAATTGAATGAATTATGTATTATGAATTGTGCCAATATTTAACAGGATTCGTGTAGGAGATGTCCACCAGTACTATCTGGTTCAGGTACGAGAGAGTTGCAAACTAACATACAGTACTTTCCTTTGTAAAATTTCCATACTTTAATTTACAATAATAACTAATCGCCTTTTAGTAGTCCGTGTTTGTATCATTGAATTTTAGTTCTGAGTTCCAAACTCTATCATGTTGAATGTTTACCTGTATTACGCAATACAGAGGTCTTTCCCTGCAGTAGGTAATGGTTCACTATGTATGTTAATTGTGTGGTTGTTTTACTGCATATCCAGACTCCATACTTAACGACCACATCATTTAACGACTGTTATCATTACTGCTAACTACGACCGTCCCTCAGACATACAACCATTACAAAGTGCTCCCATTAGAATTTTACGGTTTTCGTTATTCAGATAATTTTATGAAATTTATACTTGAATTTTTATACTCTCATGGACTCTATCACCCGTCGGGTAATATTATAAGAATATCTAGATATTTCCAAGTCGTTGAAGAGAATCCTAGTCGTTAACTGAAGAGTAACTGCATACAGAATAACGTCAATGCGGTATAGAAGGAGAATCCTTTGGAATGGTCTTAAAACGAAAATATTATGTACTTTAGGATAATATGCAGTACTTCATTTACTTTTATCACTATATATTCATTATACGTTCATTGATGTGCTTCGTTAAATTAGAATGGTGTAGTGCTGATATGTATTCCTATCAGTATTTATTAAACAAAACGTGAGAGAATTGCACTTACGAGCTAATTTTAAGCATTGTTATTAAGAAATATAGTTAAGCTCAAATGCAATGTTATGAGTGATGTCTTCAATTGTAGTAGTAGGAAATGTATTGTTGTCTGAATATATGGTATATTTTGTATTGGTAATGTTAAGTAAGCTTTAAGAAACAGTGCGATTTGCGGAATGAATGGCTTAACCAATCAAGATCCATTCTTGGCCGATTTACGTGGAGAAAATTATCCAATTTTTACTTTCTAATCAGCCGTATTACGCAATCAGATTTATTTATAATTTGTACAATGTATTCAGATATCCTTTTTTGACATGGACAGGACAAGACATCAGTGTGTGTTTGATGGTAATATCTAATAACAAAATTATAATCATACAGGTAATTCTCGCTTAGTCGTAAAGTTTTAGTTGTATTATTCAAAAACGAATCAAGATATATTTATATTACGTACAGTATACTCAGAGACCTCGTTTGTAGACAGTGTGTTATTGGTGGTAATATTCAATAATATCGTATAACTGCACTGTCCCTGTGTGCGCTGTGAACACTTGAGGGGCGGACAGAGATCAGGGGGTGCTATGGGGCACTAAGTGTCTACATTTAAATGAATATCACCATCTTATCGCTATCGCTAGAAAATATTGGAGAAGTGGCGCTAAAAAATGTTTAAGAACCTCTGATATAAGATAATTGTATCGAGGGTAGGTGATTAACTAGAACAGTGCTCATTCATTATATCAAATCTTTTATGCATGATTTAATTCTATTTGGACAATAAATATTTGATTTTTAAAGATTATTTCACTAATAGTATTCTTTCTTGAGCACCATAGTTCAAACGTTTTGCAAACGCTGAATTTGCATAACGATGGAACTAATCAGCTCGTTTGCACAGCATGACTTGTGCAGTTCAGTTCAGTTCAGAAATCGGTGAAAAAAACTTACATACCGCGTCTGGTTGTCTCATGATTGGTGATTTTTATCATTTAGGCAAGTATATGTGTTATTTATCTTCAAATGCAACGATATTGGATTTTCAAGGCTGTTTCTGCAATAAATTCTTATACATTGTTTCAGTGGCCTACATCAATCGTTTTTGTTTTCACTGCTGTCCCATTACTAGACAACACTGCTCAATTACTTCATAGTTAATTGCTTTCTGACCGAAACAATGTCCCGTTCAACAGTGGGACTTTTCAATGCAGAAACTGAATCACTTCTTACTTTACACGATTCGGGAAAGTTGTGCCAAGTGAAGAAATTAAAGGTATTCGACGACATAACAGTTGTGCCAAGTGAAGAAATTAAAGGTATTCGACGACATATACAAACTGACAGTCGTTTCTGTTGGAAAAATTCTTTACTTCTTAATGAGAGATGGAAAAGTCCTGGCGATTGATTACTTGGACGATAAGTCTTGTTTATGTGGTCAAACTTGCATGACTGTTGGGCATGGACCAAGACCACCTGCTGCTGTGTTAAACGAAATGATCTACGTTGTCGGGGGACATGTTATGAACAGAAATCGTGGAGGTGGTTGATTTGCGCAGTTCTGTGAAGACGTTTGTACCTCTGCGACAGATATTGCAGAAATTTACGACTTAATAGCCTACATAGAGATAATATACGTATTGTAAAGCATTTACAGAAAGAAACGTTGTCCGCCGTCGAAGCACTCATGACTGTAGTGTATACTCAAGATGGGAATTGAAATTGTATTGCACGATCAAACGGAAATACAAACAGTATTGATACTTAACGGTAAATAAATATTACGTCTTATCGATTCCATTTGTTTCGATAAAGCTGTAAGACGCCAGCAAAGCATACGACATTACATGCACTGTGCATTTTCATGTATTCATACTAGCATAGCTACCCAGCGTTGCCTTTGAAGAAAAAGCTCTTATAGATCTATATCGAGATCCATATTTTTTTGGTCGAATGGGATCACAGTTCAGACCCAAGTTTTCTTTGTTTGTGCATTACTCTGGGATGTATCAGTATCTCATGAGAACATCGCTTGAGAAATAGCGACAAACAAACTTTTGAAAATATATTGAACACATCTTGGTGTTATGCTGATATACTTATACTTTACTCGCGACTCGAGAATAAAAATATTCGAATTAACTCATGTGTTAGAAGATATAGGATATGAAGAATTCTTGCACCAATAAACAATAATACATTTCTTGTGTATTGTATGTATACCGTGATAATTCAATTACATTCTAGTGTAGTAGGAGGAGATAAGGTTCTCAATACCGATTTGGTGGGTATCCGATCATCTATATCCTTGATTTTAAGCAGATGCTGTATTCATTTTCATTCAGCTGATCTTATCAGGTTTTACTACTGACTACTCACTTACCCATTACTGATTACTCACTTTACTGCGTGGAATAACACTAATAACTAGAATTGTGCTACAATTATGCAGAACTCTCGACGCTTTTTATTGTATGAATTATGTATTATCAATTGTGCCAATATTTAACAGGATTCGTGTAGGAGATGTCCACCAGTACTATCTGGTTCAGGTACGAGAGAGTTGCAAACTTACATACAGTACTCTCATTTGTAAAATTTCCATACTTTAATTTACAATAATAACTAATTGCCTATCAGTAGTCCGTGTTTGTATCATTGAATTTTAGTTCTGAGTTCCAAACTCTATCATGTTGAATGTTTACCTGTATTACGCTATACAGAGGTCTTTCCCTGCAGTAGTTAATAGTTCACTATGTATGTTAATTGTGTGGTTGTTTTACTGCATATACATCCTTACTTAACGACCACATCATTTAACGACTGTTATCATTACTGCCAACCACGACCGTTCCTCAGACATACAACCATTACAAAGTGCTTCCATTAGAATTTTACATTCTCCCATAGTTAAATATGCTGTTTAGGGAATGTACTTTATACTTCATGTATTCTCATATAGTTAAATATCAGGTTTAGGAAATGGTA
>QXVX01006169.1:0-18453 GCA_013436065.1 Halocynthia aurantium
AGACTAAAGACTAAAGTGGAGTTGAAATCATTAATTAAATATGATTATTGATTATTTTGTTGTACATTAATTTCCAGTAGATCCCACTGTAGCATACACAATCCTTTTTATTCTCCTATCACGCTGATAGATACAGAATTTCATGAATTTAATGCAGTTGTTTCATTGTTTGCTTCAGTCTTCTTTCAACCATGCTGAAGAATCGGTTTGACCACACTGCCGAATTTTTATTTCCAACCCTGTTCAATCTCGTACCAAACTCTGTGAAAATCATGGCAACGTGCGGTGTGACAACGATACGAATAATTTTAAAAGTGAGTAATTTTAAAAAGATATATAACTGCCAGCAGAAATGAATCTCTGGACAGTATTAAATTAATCTATGGCATCACCATAAATAAACAATCGTATTATCCTTGCAACACTATACAATTTCCCCTTTCCCAATAGATTCACACTTTTACCTGAACAAATATTTGAAATTCTTCAGTGATTCATTTACCCGTTCTTTAAGTACACCGCTTTAAAACAGACAAGGTCAACAGACTAACACTTCTCCTTATATCCCATTTACTCATTATAACAAATTTTCCCTTGTTCTTACATCGTCCATCAAACTATTTAATATCCTGCAATATAAAATTTGTTGCCAGATGTAAATTATCTTACTAATTATCTTGAAGAGCACGCAATCAACTCGACTGATTCCCATTCTAACTGGCAACTGCAATTCAAAATCGACGCCTTTGAGAAGGAAGACCTTTTGCTTCCTTGACTTAATTCTACAAGAATGGTCCACAAACACATTGGAGAAGTAAGATATTTTTAATATTTCCTCATAAATCCATTCCAATTACATACACCTTTGTAGCTTATTGTCACTGTAATTATAAAATTGTATATGAAATTGTTTTTCAGGAATTTAGCAGTGCTTACAGAGGCCGTGAGAAAGGGTATCATGGATGCTGATTCTGAAGCTCGATCGGATGCAAGAAAGTGAGTTTTTAAATTTTTCACAGAACGTGATTGGCTCTTTTTAAGTTTACTTGTCCCAGTGAAATCAATGTCAATATGGTAATAAGTATGATGTATTTTAGTAGTGTATAATTTCAAAGCTACTTCTTGTATGGATAAATTGTATACTAGATCATCTATCTCTATCAAGTTATTGTTCACATGCCAATGATACTCAATGTTTTTATGTTCTGCTTATTAGAGCATGGTGGGGACTTCACACTCACTTTCCTAATGAAGCAGATAAATTATTTCAAACTCTTACCTCAAGTCAACAGAAAATGATTCAAGGTATGTAGCAGTGCATACATTTGCTAATCATTTCTGTGACTTTTTTTTAAGAGGACGTGTTCCTTCCTTTATTGTTTAGGTCAACTGACAGCATCATCTTCGACAGACAGCATACCTAGATCAACATCATCTGACTCCCACACCAGTATTTCCAAGTATGGTGATTTATGGCTGCTATGTGTACTTGGAAAACAAAACACCATTTTGCCCTTTAAACACTATTTACGGAGTAAAGTTAATAATCACATTGAATATACTTTGCCATCTTTCTTGAGCATTAGGATATCTACATGCATAGGGGAGCATAGGTTTCTTACGCTTAATAGTACGTCTGATTTTGATACATCTTTACAGGCGAGCTCGAACATCACTTTTGCCACCGCAACGAGTTTCTACTGCAGGAAGAAGTGAGTTTAATTTTAAGTTATTTATTATATTTATTTATCTTGGAATTAATTGTAAATGAATGCTACTGGTTAATTCGGACTGAATTGTTACTGGAGGTCCCAGTTGTCAATGATGCAGTGCAGATACAAATTTGCTGTCTATGTAATTAAATCCTTCATGTTGACCTTTTTCTAAAAGTTAAAAGTCAAGAGAACAGAGTCTTACTCTATTACATCCATTCTTTTGCATATGTACTGAAAAATTTATAAAATAAGATATTGGAACACTCATTTATTCTCTATCGTTGCATCGACAGCCACCACTGCCAACAAGTTTCTGCGATCAAGATCAGATATCGACCCGTCGGCAGCAAAACGGTCATCGGTAAAGGCAATGAGCTACACTTCCATAGGTATGTGCTTGTTTGTTTGTTATTTATGATCAATTTTTTGCTTGATTATCTGAACTACGAATTTTATGCTGCCTGCAAAATGCTCAGGACATCAGTATAAACATAAGAATGCAAAAACGACTTCTTGCGACGACACCGCCACTTGTCGCAAGAAATTTGTGGCTAAATCACATGAAAACATCTTTCTAGATTCCCTTAAAGGTCGGTCAGTTGTCGTTATAACATTGTCAGTGATTCATTGTAAGTGATCTAATCAGCTGAAGGTTTTTATGATAGCTACATCTATCACTACATTTTGTTTTACTTTTATACAGTATCTGTTATCATCTCATTAACTTTGGCATAGGGTTATTCAAGTACCCAATTTTGTGTTTGCATGCTTTCATTCGTCCCTTTGTGATTTTCAGTGGTGTAAACAGAACATCCTGATATTTTATTTGCTTGTGGTGTATTATAGGCTTTGAAAAATTCAAAATTCTAGTTAAATACAGATAGAAACAGTCAACTTGTCATTCCTAATTTTAGCAACGTCTTTATTTATTTAGAATATTTTTATGACTGATTGACTGATTTTGATAAAACTACCCAATAATTAAATCATACTCACGATTGTAATAACGGGCTTCCGCTGTATATAATATTTCATTTGTTAACAATTTTACTGGATAATGTATCACATAAATAATAAGCTTCTTCGTCCATTTTTGTATTGTTTTTCCATGGTAATTTTATCATGAAGCCTGTAATGTTGAATGCTCTTTACAAATTATGTTTTTGGTTGCTAGGAAGAACAAGACCCTCTGCATATTCAACGGTAAATTCAAAGACCCCTGACAGGAAAGGCAGACCCAGTGCGAGACCTGCTACGTCACAACGTGAGTGTTTCAAATATTCTGTTCAACAATATTGACTTAGATTTTTTAATTAATAGAAATATATTTTATAATTTTCTTTGAATGGTACAGCCGATTCTTCCTCCAATTCCTTTCTACCAGATCCCAGTCCTGTCTTGCATATTCATAGTAAAACTCCCCGGGAAACTAAGTCACTGTTATCTACGGTGCTTGTAAAGAACGCTGAAAACTTCGAGCCTAACGGGACTAATAGCGGTTATGAAATATTCCTTCCCCAACATGTCGCAATGGGCGTTTCCAATTTCACTTCGCCTAGGTTGGTAAAAGGTGCCAAGAAAAAGCCCTTCTTTTACCATCTCTCAAAGACCCTACCCACTCCAAGTCGATTGAAAAAAATTAGCTCAGAAAAAGACTACCTAAAATTTGACCCGAAAAATAGCATCCCCAGACTTGGTAAATCGCATTCTTCCAAATATAAACACCCCCAAGGCCAATTTCCTAACCTTTCTGCAGTATGCAAAGGTCCACCCACTGACCGACCCTTATCCCCAAACAGTCGTGTAAACGAACTGTTCTTGAGCAGAAGTGATTCAGGTACGATGCTTGACTCTCATAATAGAATCCTCTCTCACTTTCCAACATTTTCCGACCCATTTCATTACATCGCAGTTTTGGTAACATCCACTATTCAACTATCATCAGTAGCTGTGATATTAATTATCTCCTGGATCTTTTTACACACCATTGCTTTATGCAGCGAGTTTTCATAGGCCTGGTCACTCACATTTTGCCATTTTTTCATGCGATCCAGGCTCACAGTCTGCCCAGAGATTTGGTAAGAAACTCACTACTAATGCTTCTCACATTTTAACTTCAATGCACCCCATAATGCTGTGTGTTAGAGCACCTTGATGTCTGTTTGCAAAATAGTCACACAAACCTTTATATATATTTTGTTTAGTGACTGCATTTTCAAAGTGGTGGAAAATGCGAAGTATTATATGCAACTAATATCCAAAGCTCTCTGTGGTGTGACTTATGTATTTTTACCTAGGAATGTGAAAAATATTAGCTCAACTTTTTCAGTAATCACCCTTCTTTGAATGTCATTCATCTTAAATATATGCAGTGTTCAAGATATAAAATATCTCTAAAGTCCGTGTGGTAGGGTTATTTGAAATTCTGTTGAACCTACCATTGAAAACTTTATTGCACTGAATTTTTCCATTGAATTTTTTGGTGTTTTAGGTACTTTACATACTGAAAGTTTGGCACTATGTACCTCACAAGTTTGCTGATATTTTCAAATCATTACAAGACCTGATTTGCGTGAATTTGCATTCGTATAATAATGTTGCTTTTAAAATCTTGTGTGGCTTGTGCCTATTCCGCATGGAATACTTGCTGGATAAGGATTAACTTGAGCTTTTTGATTAATAAGTGAACTTTCTGTGGGGAAATTAGAAATGTTCTCTCAACTAACATTGCTCTTTTATCTACAAACAGCCGGTAGCCGATCCAACTCGCCGAATTCTAAAATGAGATATTACAATGCGACCAGAACCCCAGGTAGACCGCCTCGAATGCAGACCATGTCAGCAGAAGACAATTCAGGTATTTATTATGTTTGCATATGGAGTAATATTGGATAATCTGAATAGCGGTTCCCCCAAATGATCTAATTTCTAATGTGTATATATTTTACCGTAGAATTCAATTTGTAGCTTGTAGGACACAATAAGCATTAAAATATCTACATATTCCAACTGGACAATCTACCAGTTATAAATCTATAGAATCTAGTATAGTAAGATAGTATTCCTCTAGAATAGTTACATAATATTCCTGTAGCAACAGTGATTGGTTATGAATCTGTATACAAATTTCCTGCAGGTAATCCTATACTCTGTAACCAAAAAATGTATTACCACTGAAGTAGCTTAGATATCATTGTTACAGTGCACAAATGCATAACCTGGAAATATCACAACTCAGTGTTGTAGGAGTATGTGAGCCACAGAGGTCACAGAGCAGATACTTTTTAATGTTGGGCTATTTGAAGTTCTCCTGTGCATTGGTCAGAGGATTGTTGTGTTGTTGGCTAAGACCTGTGTAAATAGCAGCATAGTTATTCTATTATATATGGGTGTAAATTGTATGTGGTGTATTGGTGCATAATGCGCTGGTGCAAGATAATGCTCTTATATTTTAGTATACCTTATATCCTATAGTTTGTGTACTTGACGCCATTCTTACTAAGCTGCTTTTTATCCAACTCCTAAGAAATGAGAGTCCAAACCATTGACTAGTTTAAGATTTTAGCTGTCCACATCTCCTGCTGATAAAAGTTATGAAAAAATATTGCTCCAATTTTTAGAAAGAAATTTGTTCAATTACGAGTCTTAGTTCCTACAAGGTTTATCTTTCTATTACTGAACATTTTCTGTCTGTGTACCTATTTACCTTTCTACCACTGCGCAATTTCCAGACTATGGTGGATATCCCACACGAGTTTCGCATTATAATCCATCAATCCAAGGTTATTCAAACGGTCCCCAGAGAGTGCCTCAACGCACACCTCCATCTTCTCCAACTACCACGCCGCAACGATCACGGATACCTGTGTCCACCTCGAGGTCTGGGTCCAGAGTGGGGTCGAGGACGGGGTCACGTGTGGGTTCGCCTTCTGGTAGCAGAGGCGCAAGTCCTCCCCGATATAGAGGTAAGCATCACCCATTTGCATTGTGGGTGCATGCTCCTTTGTGTATGTGGCTTTATTTCAGCTTGTGCTATTTAGTTCAATTGCTTAAAAGAAACTTGATTTTTAATAGAATAAACCAGCTAGCTAATTTGGCTTTGCATGTTGCCTCATTCAATAGAAAATGCTTTATCTTATTTTTGCGATTCCCTGATTTTGATCAAATTTTTATTTTATCTAATGCATGACTTATCAACAGAACTTTATTAGCATCCTGCTTTAAAACCTTTAGTTCTTTATAATTAGCTATAGTTGTGATTATGATACATGTTGTAAAGTAATTGTGGTGTGTGATAATTTGTATTGAAATTGGAATGTCTTATATGGTGCTGTTGAATCAAAATTAGCTCCGCAATCACGGATACCACGTAGCGAACCGGTATCACGAAACCGTAGTCGCGTAGCTTCGTCCCAAGTCAGTAGTCGGGACAGTAGTCCAGGTACGGGAGGTGAGTGCCATGTTGTGGCAGCATGACGTAACGACAATGTCACATGCAGACTCATGTTGTAGTTATGAAAGAGACTTCTGTTATAAAGCCTTTTGTAAATGCATCATTCAAATAGAAGTCTTAGGCACTGTAAGCTGCTTCTGCTCTAGTTGTAATTATGTATTATATACTAGATCGAATAATATAAGTTTAATTGATGGTGCTAAGAATAGTATATGTGTTTGCTCTGTGGTGATCAGATCATCTAGTTAGCTGTTGTTTATCATGATAAATAACAACAGGAAGGTGTGTACTGCAATGCTTTGTAACTTGTGCTTGTAAATCTCTTTCAGAACCAGATCTTTTCCTAGTTGCCTGCATATTTTTTCGGTTTTCTTTTGTATCAACTAAGCTCATCATTTCATATACTCATCCCGAAAAAAACCCAGGTCAAATAACTTTTCAGAGGTCTAGAAGAGGATGTTGTCTAGTGACACTATACATTCTAAATGAAGTCCACAAAAAAAAAATCAGGGGGTGTCTGTCGCAAACCACATGCCACGTTTGCTATCCTCCGATATCGGTGGTAATAATTAAGATTGGGTATATTGAAGGGCAGATGTCTTTGGAAACAAGTTTGAAACAGTGTTAATTTGGGGGGGAAAAAATGCTGCATGATCAAGCCCAGACAGCAAATTATAAAAACACTACTTGATACATGATGGCTCCTGATTAACTATCGACATACTTTACGAAGCCCTCTGCATTTATCTACTGTCTTTTTAAATGTTGTCAGTGGATGAGCATGATCTAATTTACATTTCTTTTTCTATGTTGATTTGATGGTTCCCTCCCGATTGTCATTCTAACCGTGCCATATGCAATGCAAACTGTGCATACAAAATTTCTTTAATTAAACGAACCTTTCTGTAACCCAGACATATTGTTGAATTTACCGATTGTGTGCTTGCCAACTAATATTTAAACGCGAATCAATATTGAACCACATTAGTTAATTCAATCAACATAGTTCAGATTGTCAATCCTTTATAAATCGAATTTGTCATACTTAGGTCGAGGGTCAACTTCTGGAGGAACAGGTCAAGCAATGAGAGTTCTACCTAAAGGAAGAGAGGGAGAGCAAGTTTTAACTGATGCATTGGTATGTCAATTTTTTGCAACATTAGTAGTTTGCTGCCGTTAGATTGGAGTATGTTTTTCTTTACTTATATCATACAATCATGAATTCAAAGCTTGGACGCAAAACTCCCAAGAGACGTGGAGAGTCATATGGTCATTCTGATGACGGTGATGATTTTTCTGACACTTCCAGTGTATGTTCAGACAGATCTTCTTCGTATCAGTCGAGGTATATATTGTGAAATGTTGTGTTCCTTCATAAGAGTATATATTAAAATTAGGGCAAATACTTTCAAATCTAGTTTTCTTATATTTTCGGAACTTCTCTTTATCCTAATCATTCTCAACCTAACAATTATAGTGTATCTTAGATGCTTGAATTCAATTTTATTTAGAAATGGTGTCAGAAGACCTCACAGTCACACGGAAGACATTGCCGATATTCTAACACTTTGTCAAAGTAGCAACTGGGCTGACAGAAAAGAAGGATTGTTGAGTCTTCACATTTTAATAAAAAAAGAAAAATTGATAAGGTACTGTTGGGTTCCAATCGAAATATTTCAAGTTCAGCACATAGCTGCATAAAATCTGAAACTAACTCCGATTTAGCATACAGTAGAGGTTCCAACTTAGTGACAATTATATCATTTTGTTGCAGCCGCATGGAAATGAAAAAAATACTGGAAATTTTCAATCGCATGTTTGCTGATCCACATGGCAAAGTGAGTCCTGATCAGTGTTTTGTAAAATACGACAAGTGTTATTTTTTTAAGTTTTATAAGTGTCACATGTCTTTATCATCATGCCAGTATACCTATGAATATTCTTGTGTTATGTATTATTGGAAATATCTTACACACTTTATATAATGTTGTACAGCGAGTTATTAGTTAAGTCTAAGCTATCTACTAAAATTACCTTTTATCAAATGTTCTTATTTGTACCACATGCAATCAGGGAACAAAACGGGTAAATTATTTTTTTCTTTGCTATTGTATTTATAATTTTTTCAGTCTACTAACTTTTTGGTGATTAATCTATTATGTGGTATATGTTAATCTGTTTTTTTAAATTTTAGTCATTACTCTAAGAGTCTTAAGTAAATACAAGGATAAAAATATTAACCATACTAACCATCACTGTAAAATTCACTATTAGAGTGAATCTACATTTTGAGTTGATGAAATCTTCAGTTTGAGCTTGTTATGTGCGTGTGACATAATTTTATGTTATACAGATGGTAATAATCAGATAGTTCTTAACCGTTGTTAAATTCTTCGAAGCTTTACTCTTAAACATTTGTAATCTATAATTTTGTCGAATATAGTATTGATTTATTTTCACTCACCTTAGCTGTATAATTGCTAACACTTGACTTCACTCTTTCATTAGCTTATTTCTGTATATGATTATATCACTGAATTTTGAAGATATTTTCACATTGAATTAAGAATTACCTAATATAATTAATGAAAGCGAACAAGGAATTATATATTGTATAATTATGTAAGTTTATGAAATGCTAATGTGAATTCAGTTTTGTCAAATTAACTCCACATGTAAAAGTCAAAATAATTACACTACCACCCTGTTACAATTACAATGCAGGTTGACGAGTTCTCTAACATGTCATTGAGTAAAAGCCTTGCCTAAATAGTATGTCTTGTTTTGTGCAAACAGGTATTCAGCCTATTCCTTGAAATTCTTCCTGATTTTGTTTCGACCTACAAAGAGCACATAGAAGATTGGTTGTATGTGCTCATGACTCAATTACTGAAGAAAATGGGTGCAGATTTGCTTGGCTCTGTGCAAGCTAAAGTTGTGAAAGCAATGAACACCACCAGGTAATTATAATTTTTGTTTGTACTTGCGAATAAGATCTTTTTGAATGTTTTTTTCCCTGCTTTTTCAGAGTCAGCTTCCCTGCTCAACAGCAGTTCAATATTTTGACACGTTACATTGTTGACCAAACACAGACTCCAAACTTCAAGGTAATTTCCATGTTAATGGTTTTAATATGCTCAATGAATTCGACAGAATGATGGGAATAGTAGCCGAACTTTTGATTTGGCCCATTTTATTTAATGAGATGACAATGCACTCTTATTGAATTTACTCTTATGTTGTATAGAGTGGTACATAAAAAACTATCGAATCAAAGGTTCAAGTAAACGGTTTTTGCTATCTGAACTTTGTATATCCCGAAACCTGACTGATCCCAGTATATCATCATGCGAAATATCAATTAAATGGAACACTGTGCCTAAGAATTCATTGATCAAAAATTCTGAATGAATTCAACTTGATAGATATAAATTATATACAACCTAAGTCAAAGATTTATTGGAAACCATTTCCAGTGACAGCCAGAAGTTATAAAATACTAATCAGCTTATACTTTATTTATTACTGTACATAATCAGGTTAAAGTTGCTCTTTTGCACTACTTGATGGATCTCATTGCTTTGATGGAGCCAAGTGATATCAGCAGCACAAGTGAAACTAGATTAGCTATAACTCGCATCATAACGTGGACAACAGAACCAAAGAGTCAGGATGTTCGAAAGGTAGCTTCAACTTTCTTTTCTTCTATCATTTTTTTTCCTTGTTGCTGCATGTATTAATTCAACTTATCATGTTGAACAGGCATCAGAAGCAGTGGTCATCGACCTCTTTGAACTCAATCCCGGCGAATTCACTATGATGCTCCGTATTTTACCAAAAACTTTTCAAGACGGAGCAATGAAAGTGCTTCAGCATCACATGAAGTCAAATGGAGAACTAAGGGTAATGGGAAATGATGAAATGTGCCTTCACCTATGTTAAAATTAATCTTATTTAGCTAGATGGAGTGATATCGCTGTGCGAAATAATTGATATGAAACTCTCATTAATTAATTTTTATACCCATTACTTTTTGAAATTAAGCAACATTAATCAATGTACTTTCTAATTCAATCCTCTATTTCAGACACCAACCCAACCTACTAATCCTGGACGTGTCACCGCTCGCATTGGCATGTCACCTTCAGGCACTGTGGTTTCTCCCCATGGAAGTATCTCTGGCCTTGCTGATATCATGTCTCCAAGGTTGATGATTGAAAAATTTGTCTTTTTAACAACAATATAACTACTTATTAATATTTGATACATACTTTAATACATGTCTTTCTGTATTTTAAGCATTAATTTTTTTTTATTGATCTCATGTATGATGATCTGTGATGTACTTTAGAAGTACATACCAGACTTTTTTGATTGCTAATATTAATCAACTTGAAATAGAAATCGAATGGGTGATTGAAATGATCTCTTTTATCTTGTCATACAGAGGCAGTGAAGTCGATTTCACATCATCTGAAAACACAAGGCATGACAGTGTGGAAGAAAACTTAAACTTTGGGGAGATAACTGCTGAAATCCATAAATTGAGACTTGACAGCAGTGCAGACGGAATGGACTACACACTGAAGCAGAAAGTGTGTTTCTGATATCTATTCTTTCACGTGGCTATCCATTAATTATCATATTTACACCAGTACTGATTACATTTGCTAATTCACCACATAGAATTCCATGAACAACATCACAGGAGCAGGAGATGGTAATTCATTGCCGCAAGTTTGTTATCCTCCACCTTTTCAGCAATTGCAAAATACTCCTAAGGTTTGCCCATCAGTTGCGATGTAGTAGAGGTTGAACCTCTTTAATCCGGCAACCTTGGGACCTGGCTATTGCCAGACCACAGAAATTGACCCCTATGCCCTATGTTCAACCCAATCTTGCCAGCTCATTCCACAAACATATAGCTGTGTTATTAATTGTAAAAGAAAGCTTGAAACAGGAAATAATACGATTAATAAAGCTTCCAAGCCTGTGGAAGCATTAAAACATTCTGGTCCTTTGATTTTGGTCCGTTAGCACCTGATTCACAAATTAATTGCCGGATTAGAGAGGTTCAACCTATTATAAATGAAATAGAAATACCGTAACTGTTTTTTCATTTTAGCAACTCAGTGGCAACCGTGGAAACAATAAATACAATCCAGGAATTTACTATGACAATTCTCCATCTCTATATAATAAGGAAGCTCTGAAAGAAGCAGTTTTTGATGATGATGACACCATCAGTGATGGTATGCATTGATTTTATACTGCACTCGAGAGCTCCATACATTATATGCACTAGTAAAGCACATATTGGGAAGTTAAGTACTGACTCATATTTAAAAAACATACATACTGGTTTTAAAAATAGTTTTCGCCTTTTTTCAATCAATTTTTCAATACTTTCATTGAATGCATTGCATGTAATACAACCAAACAACTATCTTTTTGGTCTTTATTCCTTTGATGACATACACACTATATCAAATTTTCTATTTCTTCCCAGAATACAGTCAGGATGATTCAGCAATCCTTTCTCAGCTAACACAAGCACTGCAGAAGAAATCCCAAAGAAAATTGGCTTTGCTCGACTTCCGGAAAGCTCTGCGAAGTGGCGATCCCAAATTAGTCTTGTCTGGAAAGTCTTATCAATGGGAACACCATATTGTTCCATTGCTCATGCACATCATTGCTTGTATGAGGGATGAGGAGGTAGGAAACCATTTTTCTCATGCCATATGTCAAATGTAATGTATGGGATCTAAAAAGCATTGTCTACTCCTTAGGTGGAAACACGAGTGCTCGCGCTCTCCATTCTAAAAGAAATGTTTATGAGAATATCCGTGGAAAACTTTTCTGATTACATTGAAACAATTATATGTACGGTGCTTGAAGCACACAAGGATAAAAACTCTGAGGTAGGCATTTGCACATAGCCATGGAAAACTCACCCTGAAATCATATTCTAATTTTTATTTATATGCTCCTCCTTTTTTACAGGTTACACGGGCCGCAGAAGACACTGCAACTACCTTAGGAAGTTTCTTGCCGTCAGACCTTTGCTTCCAGGTCCTGATTCCTTTCATGGGAAGTAACCATTTTCAAACGATGCAAATCGCAATTAAAATGCTCACCAATGCGATAAATAAATCGAATAAGATAGAGCTCACGCCAAACATAGTTAATAGCTTAGTGCCATATCTAATAAAGGTGAGTTATCTTTGTTTTGCATGCTATTTTAGAGCACTTTTTGTTTTTTTGGTAAGGTAATATGTAACCACTGTTACGAATCTTAGCATTTAGATTTTTTGTGTACTTTTAATAAGATTTTTAACCATCAAATTCGTGCACTAGCATATACAAAGTCTGTTAGCAGTATTTACTTTGGCAGGGTTACGACAGCTCCGAAAGCAGCATGCGTAAAGCTGCAGTGTTTTGTCTTGTTGCACTCCATCAAGTAATTGGCGAGGATGAATTAGCAAGACATCTCTCTTCCCTGTCCGGAAGCAAAGTAAGTGGATTTTTCTTAATATTATGTCCTCCCAAATAAAGAATCCTAAGCAGAAAATCAAACCTAGATAGAAATTTTTTGTTTGAGAGGTTGGTAGTTTTTTTATGATTGAATATACTGTCTGCTGTATTATCACGTGTACTGTACTTTATGTAAAGTGCTGAATTCAGTTGAAAAATTTATTCTAACGAATTACTCCATACTTTCTGTGTTAATTTATTTGAACAGGTCTCGGTAATTATTTCATGGTGTTTGTGCTGAGATATTCTTTTTGATTTTCAGATGAAACTTTTGCAATTGTATATCAAAAGAGCTCAGGCTTCGGGCCACTAACCGTTACAGGTTATCACTGCCTATGAAGACCGCTTGACAAATCGTTATGTATGTTTCCTTTACGGTACAGACGTTCATAGTTTGTTTCTAAATGGAATGGTGCTGCTTATGTGAGGAATTTGAGAATTGTTTGAGATTGTAACTCGGCCTTGTATCATAAATCCCATCCTATCCGTGACCCTGTTGCTAGCTGTGTGTTAAAGTAAAACTTGCGTGAATTACGACTTTTATAGCAGCTTTTTGAAGCTTAGTTTTCTAGTAAAGTGAACTCCATAGAAGCAGCATGATGGCGTAGTCTCCTATAGTTTGATTTTACCATGCCGAAAATGGCTGCTTTGCATTTTAGGGTGATGCTTGCTTGTAATGCACTCAACTTAGGTCCGGCAATACTTTTTACCTTGATGTGTCATTGTTTCTGAATTGTGATTGGACATCTGTGTCAGGTCCTCCGTCTTTCTCTAGTTAGCTGCGTTGATACCGTGATATCAAATATTGTTGTCTGCACACTGGTTGTTTGTTGTAGCGATAGTAAACCTGGTGACTCTACAATTTATACATTTAGCTACAAACGTAGTCGAAAATTGAGAACAGTGTGATCTGGTTACATTTTTTAGACAGTATTTAATGTCATATATATCGAGCCTCATAATTTAACAGAATCACTTCATTTATCATTCCTCATTTCAATGGAAATTTTTTGTAATTTGGTAGCAAATGACTTTCTTGTTTCTTGTTGATAAGTTTCATAACAGAGTAAACCGTTATTCAGCACCATCAACTCAATGTTTGTATCAAAGGTGTAAAACTTAGATGTCACGCTGCATATTTTTCCAATCTCTTTTTGCTGGTGATTCTCCTGTCGATCATATACATAGCGGTTATATTGTCTGCCTGTCTTGCTGTAGTATAATCATCCACCTGCATAGAGGTTGCCCTCATCCTACCGAGTACTTACATGACAGATGCTAAATTCTGACTATAATAATCTTCATCTACTAGGACTGTTTCTTGAATATGGAAGTTCAAATTATATCGTGGTACCATAATATATATTGGACTATTTACCAAACATTATAATAATAAAATATATGAGATTGACGGGTTCGCTAGAGCTGGTACTTGAAAGGTTAATACAGACCTTTTCTTGTAAGTACAACTGTCATAGTAAAATTCATTGCATTGCTGTCCATATTGTATATAATGCAGCTGGTTAGAATAAGGTTTGTTACCAGTTCCTAACCAGGTTTGGCACAGTGAAGACATGCTCTTCAAAATTTTAACTCACATACTATTCTACCAAATACCATTTTTCTATCATAGCTCTTACAGTTGTGTCTTCGGATGTACAATCCAGCATAATTCTCCTGGCCTTTATCAAATTCACTTTGTTTGTAGTATTAGAGAATTATTAAACTGAACCATCTAAGATTTAAATTGAGGAATTCGATATTGTACATCCCTCGCTTACCTAAGTTTCCACCTTAGTAATTTCATATCCACAAGGTTTTATTATTATAAATTTGATTATGCTTGGTGCTTGTGTTTGGATTTTTATAATAGGTTTCTGCATATCATTGCGGCGATTTTTCATTATTGTAGTACAGTACTTTTGTATTAGAATAGCATAGTGAATTAATTAATTAGTATCAGTATTTGTGAATTACACTAGTAGAATATACTGATTACCAATATTTATTACTGTGGATAACAAAACTATAACCGTTAGCAACAATGACTCTTAACAGCTTTGACTTCAATTCTCTTTTGCAACTCCCGTAATTGAAGTTCTCCAAATTCCAGTTTCCTACTGTTTTATGCACGATAATGATCAAATCAAAGATATGATGTCATCCTGTACATTACATCATCTAGTGTTAGCCTGTTTTTGCATATTTGCATTGTTATTATTATTATTACATTTCTCATAAGACAGTTTTCCATTTCTTGTTTATACATATTGTTCAGTAAATACCTTTTCGTTCTGTCGTACTTGTTTTTATTTTCGAATGCCGTCGCTGTCTTGCGATACAATATATCAAAATTCGCTACATTTGCTGTTTTATTACCAGAAAGTCACTAGATTAGTTGAATAGATAACATATTCTGACATTCTTTTAAGAAAATATTACTGAAGCAGATAACTTAATATTAATTTATTTAATTATGTTATTGTTAATGACTGAGTTGACTTTGGTCAACTATGTTTGACTTGAATGAGTACTTCTACCTACATGAAACATGAGTTGTAAATTAATTTCAGTGATTTGATTACCTGGACTATCTTTGGGTATCTGGCAGTGTTATAATGACTGAAGTGGACAGTAATGTACTTGACTCGAAATATTTGAAGATGTAAGAATTCCTTTGCATCAGGGCTTTGTGAAAGCTTCCAGTGATGATCCCTCGCAGACACTCCATATGTTATGTCATGAGGCTTTAACTATTATCATAAAGCCTTGACTCGACTCCAGTTATTTTAGTTCATACTCCAGTGAGTATCTCGACTCGACCTTAAATACTGATGAGTCATGATTATACGAGTATCACGGCACCGATACTCAGCATACTCTTTAGGTGGCTGTAGCAAAACTATATTTCAATGAAAAGTTTGTTTTTGTACAAGTTACCCAACCCAATTTTCATTATACTAGTGGACAGTATAGGTAGGTCTGGTTGAATAGTGGCATGTATGAAATAGTTCATCATTAAAAAAAGAATAATCTCTGTTGATTAAAAAAAAAGGAAAGTGTTTACATACTATACAAACATACTGATATTTTAGGACGATTGACTTCAGGCCATTTTTAGTTGAGGTCGTTATAAGTTGTCTGCATGGAAGTTAACGTAAACGTTTTTGCCTTGTTCGTTGTTATTGATGCGTTAGTCTTGGAAACTTTCTTCTAACGGTGGGTGGCATCTCTTAGTTCCGCTTAAGATTCTCCACAAGCTTGAATGTAAATAAACGTAGTAACCGTCGTCCATTGTTGACATAGAAGCAACCCTGGATCGACCTTCTGCCGTTGCTATTACTGATCCCAGCGATGTCATCAGAGCTAACGGTTCCGATTTGCGCGGTTCAGGTTGTGTCTGAATTCCTCGATTTTCATCTGGAACTTGTTCACTAGGTTGGTTGTCTTCTCCTGGCTCGCTGCGCTGCATTTCCTTACGTAAAATTAAAGAAATATTTTGTATAATGCGATGATAACTAGTTACTAGCACTGAATATTCTAGATTACGATTTCAGAATATATTTACAGCACAGGAATACCACGAACAGAATTTTGTTCAAAAATACTTCCACAAGAAAAGTTTGAACAATTTATCCCCTTTGTTTAAAACCTTGTATATGAAAGTTGAATGAAACGGCCTTAAGAGAAGGATTCCTGTACGATATTTTGTCCTAGTCACACATACTTTCATGCAGTAGAGAATTCCGATGACCCGATTCAGGCAAACTAACAATTTAATCTCACAGCAACACAGCTTGATGAGAATCCTCTATGAATTAACAAATGGGGCGCAGGTTGTGGAAATACCACATTTTACATATTCTTAATACTAGTGTTATTTATGCCAAATATGCTAAAGATCCGGCATTGGATTTATACAAAGTTCTTCCGCACCTAGTTATCTATTTTTATATCGTCCCGCAATGATCAAATCAAGTTTCTCCAGCAAGTAAACGTGATACATGTCGTCCTCCGAAAGCGATTCATAATCCTCTTCGGAAGACGACTCGTCCCCACAACCCGGCGCTTTTATTGAACAATTCTTGGAAGCGGGTTTTTTCTAAATCAAAATTTATTCCATCAGCTCAGTCAGTAAATCTACATTACTATAGGTCAAGTAGAAATGACCTGCTTCCAATCAGTTCATCCTGGCCCTGCACATTCTTAATTTTTTTCACCCTTACCTTCAATTTCATTGGAGGAATCGTCCATGCGTTCCTCGAGGCAATGTAGTAGTGTATCCGGTCGTCATCAGTCGCTAGAATGCTATCTAGTCTCATTTCTTCCAGGATAACATCAGCACTCATTACTTCAAGGTTGATTCCTTCTCGATATAAGTTCCTTAAACCTGGAAATTCACGATCAATTAGATCAAGATAGCGTAGCATCCTTGACTAATAAAATCGCGGTTGAAACAGTAGTCTATTTTGCAGTTTCCCAAAAGTCTTGTAGAGACTCGGGTAATGCCGAGTTTTTTGTACGTATTTCCGTCTTACTTGCTTTCGAGACCAAAGTCGATTATAGTCAATCATTTGAACTTATTATGATCTAATCTAAGTCTTTTTACGAATGTGACTTGAGTCAGTTCAAGTCTGAACCTGAAAACTCAAGTCAAGTCGAGACATTATAGTAGAGTTAATTGATGTTCGTGACGCAAGTGAAGTCATCGATGGCACTCTTCAAGTTGAGTAATTACAGCACTAACGCTTATATAAATATTTAAAATAATATAAACCTTCGTGGATCTGTTTGCGCATTTCTTCATCCTTTGCGTCCCATCCGTGAGCGTGAGCAAAACGTATGGTTACATTCAGTTGACCGTCAAAGTTTCTATGCTTGAGATACGACTGAAAATATGTAATATAATGTGTATTAAGGTTCTTAAAAATTAAGTCCAGAGATACATCAACGTAATGCAAAATTCTCATACCTTTTCCAGTTTTATCAAGTTGAGTAAAGTCTCAGAGCATGTGTGTATAGGTGAAGAACTGAGAACAATATCAACGTTGAGTTCAATTGCTTGCGACTGTGGAATTTTATCTTCCCATGCTACCTTCATCAGGTCGAATACAAAGAGCTGCGTGACGCCGTCAGTCTTTCCACCTTCAGTATAAAGTTTATTTTTGATGATTTTTGGTCAGAAGGTATTTGTTGGAAACTAATGGGCATTGTGGGCCTATGGTGATTAGTATATATCCCCCTATCCTCCTAGGTTGGAATTTAGGATGCGCAACATTAAATATCACTACTCTCTTTAGAAGCTTGGAGAGTGAAGTTTCAATTTAAATAATATTTGCAGAATATCAAAACCAGATTTTTTGCGTAAATTTATAAAATAAATGCAGGAGATTCACTCCTATGAATTATAGCTCAAGCTTACATTATCGCATTACTAACCTACCTATAAATCTTGAGCGGTATAAAACATGCTCTACATCAGTAAAAACATCCACGTAGGTTATTTCACATTTGAGAACCATTAGCGTGGCTAATCTTCCATCCACGTCCAGGAACAGTTTGTAGTAAACATGATCCGACCACGGTCGACAGTTGCCGCTCACTTCTGCTTCAATCAGTCGTTGTCTTTGTAGCATATCCTGTGAACATTTTCATCATACAGTCGATATGAATTTCCACAGGATGTTTGTATTTGGATTGATGATATTATACAGGTTGATGATTATACAGGTTGAACCTCATTAGCTAATA
>QXVX01006170.1:2281-20648 GCA_013436065.1 Halocynthia aurantium
TTCAAATATTTTAACCTCGGCTGCAATTATAACCTTAAGGTATTTATGTCGCCAATTGTTTAACGCCTTTCATTCAACCTGTGATGTTAAGGCGATTTAAAACCTTCAAGAAGTCTTTCCCGCCTTCTCTAGCTAAGGTGCTGTCTATAATAGTTGTCTGTTTACGCCTTATGGTATTACAATAATACTCAGCGACACGGTAATTGCGGAACATCTTTTCACATCGTGATATATTCTCGTAGCAAAAACGTGCAGAACAACAATCATATATTACAGAAAGTAAATGAATATAATGGCAACAATGATAACAGTAAAATATCTAGAAATAAAGTAGAATTCAAATTCAAATTCAGCTTAGGATCAGTCATGGAACCACAGACCTCGACGTCAAATGGAATCGAAAATTAGCCAGAATATTTCAAAGGATTAAAGTCACAGAAAAAGGTCAAATTTCACAACAGTTTTATCACCCGAACTCTATCTCTATTATCTGTACTATTATTCCGTTGCAAAACCACACATACATGGGTATTAACAGTAATACTACATACCCTAATGTTGCAACACATTTCCAGAAGCCTCACAAATCCCAACAAATGTGTTTTGAAGTTCTATTGATTCAACGCCAGTTAATAGTTGTTTTCAATATTTTCATGATGATTTTGTTGAATATATAACTGAAAATATCATTATGTACTAGTTCATTCCTTTTCAGGTCTGTACACTTGCTAAGGTTTCGGATCATTTCATGGAAATGTTTGATTCTTTTATCATTGGGTATATTGATGAACACTGAAATTTGATTTGAAAAATATTTACGAGTGTTTTTATGTCCTTACTACTTTACCTTGTTAGTTTTATTCCGTGAGGATTCCTGGTAATATTTGTCATAGTACAACTACCAACTAATAATAAGGAATGTCTAATTTAGTCATGTATAGCGTGCGTTATTAGGATACTTGCACGAACCTAATAGGAAATTAGATTCCATTTGGGTAAGGTCTGTACAATTATATCATTGAAAATAGTAATAATGAAAACAGTAAAATACTAAAATAAATATAAAAATGCAATTAAAGTGATACAGTGACAAAATAACGAGATTAAATTTATATTAAAAAAACATTAATATATATTTCTATTTCAATTATATAAGATACAAATAAATTACTTCCTCTTTCGTGATGCACAGGATTATTATAATACATAGTATTGTGAGCAGATCGACAAAATCAAGTCGAGCGGCGAGCTTTGAGCACGATATAAGGAATTATTCCGATTAAAAAGGAATTGTTTGAGTTGTTGTTAGGAGTAGCAGTTGGCAGCAAGACGAAACATTTCGCTTCGTTTTGAAGTTGTCCGATTTGTAACAGTTACTATGGAAATTGTTGCATAGATTGAAGAAGTCTTCATAACCCCGAAGGGAAGTAAAGCTGGCATGCTGCATCCTGAGATTTAAAAGCGTAAACTCGCAAGCAGTTCGAAAGGTCGTAGACCTTTGTCGTTGGTAATAAATATTGAAGCTTTCGTATGAAGTTTCTCGACAAGTGCTGATGAAGAAGTTGAGAGTGTTAATTGGTCTGCTGTGAATTTGAAGTTCTTATTCGTTGTCATAGTCCTGTGTCATAATGGACATCCGAATTACTTGTCTTGGCACAAAAGATCCTCCAATCTTGATCTCATTTGTTGAATAATGTCCAATTATTCGGTATATCCGACTTGCGGATAGGTTTCTTCATTTTGTAGGCAAAAAACATCGAACATCCAGGCGGAGATTTTCAAATTTTCTAGAAGCACTGTACTAAATCACTAACTATCTGTATCCGATGCGTTTTTTTCGACATAAGGCATATCCTGCTATTCAAATTCTATAGGCTAATCTTTATGTTGGTTTGTGTTTTCTTCTAGCGTTTAACAGCCGTATTTGAAGTTCGCGTAGCGCCGCAGAAGAACCAAAAAATTCCCGTTCACACACAACACCATGAAAACGTACCTTGCCGACCTGTGTTCATTTCTGTGCAATAGTTCCTTTCGATCGAGTTCAAATCACGTCTTTTCTTAGATGGAACACAGCTGTCAGGAGTATCGTGACGAAATAGAGTGACGTAGAAGCAATGACGTAAGTGCTCGTAGAACCGTTGCCAGGTTGCATTGATCGCCCAATCATCCTAGCACAGGTGTTTGGGATATCGTGGCTTTTCATCTCCGACCAGCAGCGAAAAAAGCTGAAATTATATATTTACTTTGTTAATTATCAAGTTGAACGTACTTTTTTTACGTAGGACTGCAGCCCTTATACAGAAACCGATACGGACGGTATGGTATACTGGTAATATTATACACTAATAAATTAGAGTAAACCATAAATTTTAATACACTAATTCAATATATGCCAAAATACTCACTGATAACTGATATCCCTTGCCACGGCAGGTACACTTGTTGTTGCAGGCCAGAAAATGTCGCCTTTGAGGAAATAGGGAACATCTGCAATGTACAGAAACAGAAAACAATAAATGCATGGTCATTTATCACAGAAAAAAAGAGGAATTTTCGTATTTAACGATTTCTTACCCTTGTATTTAAAAACCGCATCAATGTTGCATGCATAAACGCCATGCCATTCAGATATGTCAATTCCACTTCGTCCTTGAATAGGAATGAACTGGATCCTGGGTGTGTTCTCCTCCTTGTCCCGAATGCTTGTAATAACTTTTTTCTGTGAAAAGAAAATCGTAATCATTATTTCCCGACCCCGAAGACTCCAAAGTTTTCAGGAATAGTTTCTATTTTTGTATTTATCAGGTAATTATTGTGTCCAGTTGATATATGTTACTCTACTTTGCCTTCGTTACGTTGGACCATCTCTTGCTCAATTATTATGATATGTTGCGATGGGGTGGACGGAATATAGCGGTCACCAGGCAGATGTGCTCACTATAAGTTTGGTCAACTAGTTTTACGTCTGTCATCCAATTGATTTTAAATTTTTCATCAGCACATTTATATATCTCATTATTATATATTATTACTATTATTTCAATGGAATGGGAGGACTCGACTTCATTCGCTAAAACAGGGGAAACTACATCTCTACCTACCGTCGAATGCTTTTCCGTGTATTGCCACATTTTGCTGTGCTTGAACAGCGTGTAAACGGTGTCACGCTTATCCGGTCCCTGCCTCGTTTCGACATAGACACTATCAACAGTTTCGTGAGGGTATCCTTCGAACATTTCTCCGATTTTACGTAGAACACCCATTGGCACAGCTGGGTTTGAGTAACGGCTGTACTGGTTCACCATTCCGCTATCTGTACCAATAATATAATAAATGAATTGAAATGAAGTAGGACTGGTTGCAACAAACAAAGGACAGCTAAAAATGAATGCTAACTTGCATTAAAATTGAAGGGGCAAACTACGGAGCCTCCTAGGGCTGCTTATCACACGAGTCAAAATAACAAATTTGAATCAATCCCAACGTTCTAATGACTCATTTGATCTGTTGAGTTAATCTTCTTCAGTAATTTATGTGTAGTTATCGATTATCTTTCCATATACTTCTTTATAGTTCATTATTTCATCAATGTCACGAAGAAAGTATAGGCTTATATCATCAAGAAACCTAGGCTTGAAAAACTTATCTCATATACACCAATGTTAGCATTAATTTGCTTAAGAGCTCTGTTTTCAGGAACGCATCGAAAGCGTTAAGCGGATTATTGCTGTATTATATCGATAGAGCAATAATTTCGCGCTGAGTAATAAATTACCTTCAAAGGAAAGCATCCAACTGCCGGTTAGCAAGAATGCATTGGGCGATTTTGATCGACTGTACAATTTTTTGATTTTATATACGCCCGGTTTGAATGTTTTAGGGTCGGTAAGCCACTTGAAATTTTGCTTGAGCTCAGTAGTCGTGTTGAGCATACTGGCAGAAGGTGCTTCCCGAATATCAATCTCGCTTGTTAGTCTGTAGTAGTAGTCATCCTGATGAAAAACAATTGAAGTTTTAATCCCCCATATAAAACTGTAGTCAATCGGGTAATCCTCACTAATTCTATCGGGCTTATGATCGTTAAAAACTAAAATCAATAGAAGCATATTACACCTATATATTACACCTTGCTTAATATGAGTGACCTTCCTTCACAAAGTTATTCCACGTTTTAGCCATACCTTAAAGGCATACGCGTCGTAAAATCTCCCGTTATCATAGAGAGAGACGAAACTAGAGAATCTTCCTTCTTCGCAAATGTCCTCCGGTTTTTCACTATTCCCTTTGTCCACTGCAGTCCTAGTAATCGTAGGTTTCTCTGAAACGAAAAGAAAACATAACGCAACCGCTTGAACAAAAACTGTTGATTTAGGAGTGTTCTTTGCAGGTTACTCACTTGGACAAGCACCACAAGTCTTTTTACAAGTTCGTCTCATGGATTCGGATTCGCTAGATTTCGTACAGTAGCCTCTTGATTTCCATATCGGGCAATAATGTCCCAGGTATTTATCGTCACGACATTCTTATGTGGGTAAAATAAAGTAGATAAATTAATGCAAATAAAGGATTTATCCAGTACGCACTGAACATGTATGTCGTACATTCTTGCAACAACGCATTTTTAGCACTCAATGTATACATTTTCGCCTTTGATCGCCCCCATCCACAGTTCTCAGGGAAATATATATAAGCCAGCTCCCAAATTACCCATTACCCGCTTTACGATAGCGTAAAAATAGCCCGTGCGTTCTAAGATCGTCTCTGATAATAGGAATTTTTTATACCCTTGCCGACTGTTGTATCTTTAGTCGTAGTCGTNTGGGTAAAATAAAGTAGATAAATTAATGCAAATACTTGATTTATCCAGTGCACACTGAACATGTATGTCGTACATTCTTGCAACAACGCATTTTTAGCATTCTGCACAGTAGGGGATGGACCAGAACTGTCAACTGTTTGGGCAGCAGACTCAATGTATACATTTTCGCCTTTGATCGCCCCCATCCACAGTTCCCAGGGAAATATACATCAGCCAGCTCCCAAATTACCCAGCTATTTAAAACACCTGACTTCAAACGTAAAATGGTAAACATGGTAGAGACTTGCATTTTCTCTGTCCCATATTTCCCCTTGTTTTGCGTATGAAGTGAATTGTACCAATGATAAGCATTCCCAGATGTCATTATTTATCAGATTCATCCCTATAGGACTATGTAGTTTCTAGTTCATCGGCTTGTGATATAAGTATTAGGATTTGACCACAGTGACTCAAATAAAGCGCTTTACGATAGTGTAAAAATAGCCTGTGCGATCTAAGATCGTCTCTGATAATAGGAATTTTTTATACCTTTGCCGACTGTTGTATCTTTAGTCGTAGTCGTAGTAGTAGTGGTCGATCTGGTTCTTCTAGTGGTCGTTGTCGTTCTCTGAGTCGGTTTGACGTAGCCGCCCCCGCCGCCACTGATGGACTTCTTTGGATACTTGACTCCGTGAATCTTGTACAGCGTACGGCAAGCGCTCTTTTCGCT
Organism: Halocynthia aurantium; assembly: GCA_013436065.1. Taxonomy (NCBI): domain Eukaryota; kingdom Metazoa; phylum Chordata; class Ascidiacea; order Stolidobranchia; family Pyuridae; genus Halocynthia; species Halocynthia aurantium. Next base: position 7,810 of record QXVX01006170.1, read on the forward strand.
AGTGGGATCTTGATAAACTGGAAGTAAATTTTACTTTAATAAATATTGAAATACAGCGCAACCCGCTTAACTCGAGTAAATATTAAATAAGTAAATATTGCTTTTGAAATGTGATAGAAAAATGACTTTATTGGATTTTTTCCATAGCCCCTTTTTCTGATATTTCCTCAGTGCGCCTCTAAGCTATATTAACCTCAGTGAGATTTTGCTAAGTTAAAAAAAAGCAGTTTCAATTTTCGACAAACAGAACCTCAAATCTCCCCTAGCACCTAAATGTTGTCTGATTTCTTGTGACAGATATTCTCGTGACGGATATTCATGTATATGTGAACAGCTAGGGGGTGTGGGATGTGCTGGATTACAGTCCAAAGCTTTTTTTACTTACTATTCACATTTCCGTACAAACTCTCTATCCCGCTTCTGTCATCTTGCGGCAGTACGTAATCCTCGAACGAGTTCGTAAACTTGTAAAACGGACCCATTAAGGCGCTGAGAATACACAGATTGCAAGTAATAAGAGAATAAATCGGACATATAAATATCACAGCTCAACGTAAAATGAATAAACTATCGTACTTACCCATTACTCGAATGCTGCAGACCCAGGTTATGTCCCAGTTCATGAGCACCCACCGCAAATAGGTCTTTCTTGCTGTATACTTCTGCAAAAGTAAAATTCCAATATGTTTATGGGTGAACAGTAACATTAGCGAAGATATTAATGCGGACCCTCACGAATCTTGGGTAGATCAATGATAATAGTGATATGTATGGTAATTTTCGAAATAAGGTAACGTGTTCTCACAAACTACACCATCCCTGCTACCCCGACCTTTGTCCAGACCCCAGAACACAAATTAAGATACGTACGTTCACTGTTTTGTGCCAAGTACCATGGTTCGTCACTGTCAAAGTGAAGACCGCCGTTTTCTGGATAAAAGGCATGAGCTAACGTTCCTCCTGCTCCATCAAAACTAAAAGTGTCGCCGTGGTTCCCTACCGAGAAAAAAAACGGAGAACAAAGGTCACAATACATTCTCGAAGGAAAAAATAATGTAATTGAAAAAACAAAGAAATTGAATTACATCTTCCGAAGCTGATTTTGATATCGGCATTGGGTCCGTCGTCGCCAACATTCGTTGAGAAGCGTATATTCGAGTTCCATTCCCACATGCACATTGCCATTAGTATGCCTTTCTCCATATCCGAAGTGCTTAAATCGTTCACGCTTGGAAATGTTCTCTTTAAGAGTCTAAACAAAGTTTGGTAAACTTTTTTAAAACGTATTTGAAAGATGGAGTAGAAAACAGTTAACTGGACTCCGATGTAGGTAAAGTAAGCAAGTAAATAAACATATACAAATTTTAACTTACGTGTAACTCAGGTGGTATTTTTTTGTGGTCTTGTCGAATTTTGATTCCCAGCTTTTGTAGGCGGTATTGTATTCCGCAGGGCTGTCTCCATCACGTGGTTTGTCCGGCATACCACATCGCGACTCCTTGGTTTTGGCCATTACTCCTTGGGAAATGATTCCTGAAAACAACATAGTACTTATAATCACAGTGTTGTGGTTGAGTTTCTTCAGGAAGCTCTTTCTTTAATTTAAATTGAGGAGATGCAAAAATTAGCACTCTAACTCCATGAAACAATGCGGTTATATGGGATAATCCTTAATCTTGAACCAATACAAAAGCTTGTTCTGTAAATTTTTGTTAATATCACTACCCATACTATATGTATATTCCGTATTACTGCAATAGTATGTTGGTGATGATGTTCGGAGTCAAATATTCGGTAATTTACATACGCTGATTGAAACCATTATGTGATGACGTGTATGAATAAACAAAAATGTTTACTTGGAAAACTATTGAATTTAAAATAGAAGTACAGTATTTATATATTTCAGAATTAGATTTAATGTTAAATAGTATTTTGTTCGTCTCGACTAAGTGAAAAGAAGGGCCTTTAGATTTACAATCACATCAATTTTCAGGCTAGTAGTAGTGACAGGCTATTTGAAAAATTGGCTACTGCTACTCAACCCATTGACTCTTCATTGAGTCATGCGTTATTTTCGGGAATTTTCGATGATTTCTCCGGACCTACTAGGTTGCTGGATGTCCACTATTACGCATTAAAACTACGCAGGATGATCCAGTTTCGAGTAAAAAAATATTAACGCAGGAAAGGATGACTAGTTCGACCTCAACTGGCATTCAGCCTCATTCGAATCTAGTTTCGCGTCAACTATGGATGTAAGTATTACGGATGTAAACGAAAAACAACAAACCTGTAACTGGTAACCCAGATTCTCGTTGAAGAGTGGCGACCCGTTCCATGAAACTCGGTCGCCTGGTGATATCTTCCTTGCCTTCGTTCCCAACATTTCCATCTTCCGAACTGTGAGATGGATCGGGTTCGTCTTTTTCCAATTCAGCGTAGTTCACGAGATAGTTTATCATAGCTTCGACGTCCTGAGCAAAGGTAACATTGTTTTAAATTGTATTGAAATATACAGTCCAATAATATCTATATTAATTAGGAATGTTCAGCCAAATAATAATTTGAATCATTGAAACATTGCCAAGTAGTGCACCCAATACAGTCCCTTGAAGTTTATGACAATTCGTCTGAATTTTAACATTACCTTCATGGAAGATCTCAAAACCTGTACCGGAATTATTTTTTTTTCAAATTTAAGTTTGTCCTCATCCAAATCCTTATTAGATGCACATTATCTTTATTAATTTCATAGCCAAAGAATTTAGGAATGTATAGCATGATCATGTATACTACAGTACATCTGACTCCCAAATGGTACTTTTGTGTATTAACTTGCCGAGCAGCTATTGTCAACATTTCTACGAAATGGCTTTAAAAATGGCTGAATGAATGCATAGTATCATACATCGTTTCCTGCTGGCTTGGCTTTGGTAACGCAAATTAGGAAGTGACGCGGATGACGTCATATAAATTTATCTGATGCACACCAGCGCAATATGTTATGACGCTACTATGATGAAAACAATCGAAGGAAATAAGCTGAGCCAATGAGTTCTAATTTTAACTTAGAAACTTTCACTACTGTTTCGTATACATAGCACGAAATGATAAAAAGACATATGGTGTTGTAGATGAGCATGGAGGAATATCAATTTCAATTATTTACATGTTTAAATTAAGTAACCCAAAACTATCAATAGTAACTATCAATGTACCCTTTGTCGCTACTAGTTGGAGTAGGCCCTCCATAAAATAGTAACACCGAGAAAAATGAGTTAACGAGTGATTATAATTTTCAGCAGAAATATAACTGCAACATTTTTGAGGTTCAGTGAAATTTCAGCCATCCCTCCCTCATAATTTTTGCTTTTTCAAGTGTACAGCATAAATAAATCCACATAGAACCAAATTGACTTTTAGATTTAACCACTGTTTTTACATTGAACGTAAAATGAACGAAAAGTTATACATCAAACGTAAAATTAACGTACTTTTTCTGAAACCCCTTCTTCCACGAGCGGAGTAGTTTTTTCTTCGTATGCTCTAGTCACCTGGGAAACGAAAAAATGTTTTGAAATCTAATGGATAATTACAAATATAAAGAAGTTAGACGTTGATCGTAATGGATAAGAGGGTAGTGTTTAAAAAATAGTATAATTCTGGTTTTATAATGTTAGGAAGTCACAGAAATGCATCAATTTCCGGTTGGTTGGACAAATAGCAGATTCCGACGTTGTGCTATCAAACGGAACACGAATTTCACCAATCAATAATCACAGAACGGAAACTCGTTAGAGAGAATAATCTTCACCAAAACCTTGTGTGAATTTTGACATTTATTCTAAAACTCATCTTTGGTTTAAATCTTTTTGATTTAAATATCAAAATAAGATTGCAGAAAAATCTTTTTACCGTTTGAACTGAAGCAGCATCACCAATAACGACCATTGCGGTTAAAATGACAACCACAACCTTAAAAATCAAATCCATATTTTGACGAAGTTGTCCACTTTGGGTGGGCATTCAGTGAACAAGTAATCAGTAGGAAAATTAAAATAAATATACGATGTTCAATATTATAACAATTCTGAAAGGAACAGTGTGCATTAATTCAACAGTAAACACACAGATAGTCTAATAAACTGCAATAAACCTTTAACTTTATATAAATACAAGGTATTGTCAACGAAGTAATAAAGCATCTTGAAGCCCTCAAGCCACTAATATTACGAATCAAGTCATTGCTACACTACCTATATGGGGAGGAGTATACCATTCTACTCCCTATACCTATACTTGATACCCTTTCTACCACACGTGCTGTAAGAACCAACTAACAATACTGACCACAGATCGAGAATTTTTCTGTAAGCTCTCATCGCACCAGCTAGCTGTACGACTCAAGAGTGTTATGATATCGCGGGCGCTCAGCTAATATATACGTAATATGAACAGTGACTAATTACAAATTCGAATGGTTAATACGCGCACACAGTGGCTGAGTAAACTTCCGTTACCTGACAAAGCCCTCCACGCTTTTCCGGGTAGGGTTTTCCCCTTCGGAGCCGCGCCTTAAATGGCGAGAAAGTGAACGGTTTTGGATCAAAATATTTCCCTGTTTTTCAGGTTTATTTCACAGTTCTTTTCTCACTTCTTGATTCTGTCGCGTTCGCGCAAGCATGACTCGATCCTTTACACTACTTGTTTCAATCACAACAAATATTCTTTAACCCCGCTGAGCCTTGCCGATATCGATAAAAGATTTCAGATTCAACGGAGTGTGTCAGAGCAGTGAGCTACAGGTTATTTTCTACGTGATGAGTAATAAAAGCATGGTAGGCGGACACGATATTACCTGTTATAATGATCTTAGGTAATTATACGGCTTTTAAAGCGAAAGAAAGTAACAAGTGGTACTTAGTGATTTTTTGGAAATAGACTTTCTTGAGAACTGTATCAGGTCATAAGATCACAACAACTTTTTCCCAAAAATCTTCATCCGGGTAGAATCGAATTTTGCGTGACTTAGGGATGCTTCATGTGATAAATATTACTGGACAAAGGGCGAGAAAAACGCACACGTAATACCATATATAGTGAGGCATGAAATTTCTTTCACAAATATAAGCAACTAATTTATTAGTTTGTGTTTAACGTTGGTTTAAGCAATCGTTTTAAGCCAATTTCAGACATGAAAAAAACACAAGCCAACTTAAAAATGTCGCACCATGTTACCATTCCCATTGGCTGGCAATTTTAACATCTAACTCCCTGAGTTTTGGCAATTAAACGCCTAAATTCTAACATCTCGCCACTGGTTGAAAATTATATCTTTGAATATTCGAATCAAAATAAGTAGTTGAAGTTAAATTATATTTTACGACTATTATTATACATCCAAAGGAAAATATTGCTGTACTTGCTCATAAGAAATATAAATGTCGGGGTGATGAATGAATTAGAAACAAAATCAATAGGTGATAATAGTATTACGGGTATTCAGACAATTTACGTCGAACAAAATAATAAATAACAATGCAATCGAATTTTAAAATTGATTTAGCATAATTTAAAATGTCTGTGATTGAAAAACAATTAGCGGTATTTCTTTTAAAGTTATCAGACCTATAAGTTAGACGGGCAAGCACTAACGTGCAAGTAAAATTAACGTTTTTGACGCTAGTTACATTTCATACACATGAATTCCATTCCATCTATTACGAGTAAGCCTTGTGAATACGGATATAGATACTAACTGTTCAAAGTGGTGATAAGATAAAATATATATAAGAAATACTAATGATGGGCTGCAGAGCTGCTTTCCCCCATACGCCCAACAACACTAAAATTATTGCAGTCGCAAATGTGTGCATTTTATGCCATAAAATACGATATACGACAATACCTCGCTCAACGCTGATGAGACGCGTTTCTAACAAAAGAGCGCTAAGCGAATCAGCGTTAACAGGATCATTATAACATTAGTGTATATGAGATAAGTTCTTCAAGTCTAAGGTTCTTTTTGATACAAGCATTTACATTCTTTCTGACATGATGAATGGATGAAATATAAATGTACAGTACTGTATATGGAAAACCAACCAGCACTCCACATAAATTACTGAGGATGACTAACTGATCATATTAAATGAGTCACAAGAACTATCGGATCTAGTAATTATGTCAATGATAATATATATCAACTTATTTCCATATATCTGTATACACCGAACCCAATAAAGGAGTATAAAAGAAAACACTATGAACTATTTGCTTGCGTGACAATTTTCGCATCTATTCTTTCGACTCATCGTCTAACGTCACGTTACAATCATTGGCAACCACCTGGCAAGTGGGGAAAATACTGGAAGCGTTATTCATAGCGCTTCATATCCTAATTACGTAATAACTATGGACAAAGGAAAAGCATAATAGAAAAAAAATCCGCTCAAACATAAACTTTTGGTAAAATGAAGAAACAATGAGCGTTAGGGTTCAAGACAGTATAGCATCTCGCGTGCGATATTTTTCTGTAGCTTAAAGTTTCTTTGACATAGATGTTTCCATCGTAAACTAATAATATAGGTTAAGTAAAAGTTAAAAACTGTGGTTAGGTTAGGGTATAACGACACTCAATATAATCAAGGAAAACTATATCTGTGTGATTCAATTCATAACACACATACGAGCTGTCATACATAAAGTGGTTGCTACTATCATAGCACCCCCATAGTTCACCCCATTTTAGGGCTGGGAATTCGAGTAAGGGTTGAGGGTTGAATTACAATTTGAAAGAACTAAAATTATTTGAAAAATAACATTATTAAGTCCGACACTGTAACTGTAGCCATTGCCTAAAAGGTGGGCTGCACACTATAGCAGATTCCTAGCCTAAGCTAACCTAACCAGACATAATAATATTGCTGGAAGGACCACACTTCTTAACTATGCCATGAACAGAATGAAACTTTCCGAAAACGATATTCAAAAATAAGCTCGGTTAGAAAGAACACAAGAGCAGTAAATTAATTATACTAAAATATTGACAACCGGATGTACTGTACCGTATGTACTTTACAGCACAAAGTATCAGCCTCGCCAGGTGATCTATGAAAGCTCTATATTATAGTTTTACTTTCTTAATCACCATACGACATGAGACATATTTAAATGATGCTTATTGATACTCTGAACATGGTAGTCTACTCTGCAAGTAAATATAAATCTGTAATCTGCTTTGAATCTTTAAATTTCAAACTTCAAAGTTTAATAGCAACACAGAATGCAACTCAGTGTTCAAAAGAACGTAGCAAAGATGGAAACCTTTTTTAACGTGGTAATTGGTAGCATTCAAGTGGACATTGTATTAATAAATGGCATTCAGCTTGTTCTGTTCTAGAGTGTTTGGAATGTTCTCTTATCTTGTAAACGGACAGATAACGAATGACATGACTGACCTTCCGAAACCTCATGTTTCTCAGCCTGATGATTTCTGTGCGAACTCTTAGGGAAAAACCTAACTATGTACGTCTATAACACGGATTGTGGTCGTCTAAATTTAAAGTTCCTGTGACAAATTCTATTCAATAGCTGCTGCCTAGTAGCGTGATGTAATATCCGACGACACTTTGAAAGTGAAGAAAAACGTAACTAAACGTGCATCGACTTTCTGACTAGTTCTTTCAAGCACAGCGCTTACCGCTATCTATATTGAACACAGCATATAATGACTATACTACTGTAAGCTTGCCGGCCCAGAATAAAACCTATACAACAGAAACATTACGTTAGTTTCACTAGAAAATGTAGAACGTTTACTGATTGCTGATCACCGCAAGTGTAATCAAAATAATTCGTTGGCTAGTTTATCACCATTGTAACTTTTTATTCGATGAAAACGTATACAGTACCCGTAATTGTTCGTAATTATGATTATTATGCTCGTGTCGATGCTGAACTGAAAAGGTTATACGCATTAGAATCATACAAATATAATGATCACGAAACCAGTTCTTTCCTTACTTTTTTCGAATATAACATTAACCCAGATATAGAGAATGTTCACAACAACATCGTTGTTGCAATCCAGTCAGAGCTCATACTCAGGTCTTTACCACGAGTCAAGTCGATTCTGTACCAAGATGAATTGGGTCGCTAGAAAAATGGAGCGTATCTTTATTAAATGAAATATTATTCAAATGGAATCAAACAAAAAAATTACTGGTTCAATGGTGAATATGAAAGGAAGTTTATAAAAGACACGTGAAAGTTGTGTACATCCGACAGTTTTTACTGTATGGTAAAGACTTAAGCCCAGTCGAACAAGTCCAGTGACAAGAAATTTCAAATCAAATAATTAATGTATGACATTATACTAATTCTAGTCTGATATGTCATTCATAAATCATAACCCGGTCGTTTTCACTTTTACTGCAACTAACGTGAAGATCATATTATCATAATCATATTACAATACACTGCTGAAGTTACGGTGTTACTCATTGCTGATAAAACACCGTGAGAGTGTTACAACAACCCCTTCTTAGGTATGTGAGGACTCGAGGCGACTATAAATATGGAAAACACATACGAGGATGCATGCACGTAGTTTATAGTTGGAAAAAGTTTTTTGTTACGTCGCTGTACTGAGAAATTCAGGGCAGAGTATGAACTGTTTTGTCATATGTCCTTCGTTTTGATCAGAATTTACATGTAGTCTATTCTAGTCACACTTCCGATCCCATGATTCCCAGCTTATTCGTCCTAAGCCGTCCCTTCTTCCCCAAGTACTGCGATGCTGTTCCTATGACCATGGTTCATTGTAAGCATGTGCATGACGTAAAATAGTGTAGCAATTCCGATACCAGAATTTTTAGAGGGATTCCCAAAATGCGATGCGATGCAAATGCAAATGCAAATACTTTACATCTGACCACTTTACGAACGACTTCAGTTATTTATACGAGATCTATCTTCCTAGAATACATTTGGCGGGTGGGTGTGGGCGCAGACGGTATTTTTTCCACTTGAACTAACTTAACTTGCCCACAGGGTTCAGCAACTTAGACCTATGTGATGCTGCATTGATTCAAGCATGATTCACAGGAAATCTTTTGAAAAGGGAGGGTTTCCTTATTTTCTAGTAAATTGGACAGGTGATAAGGAGGAAGATTGAATGTACTTTCGTGAAGTGAGGTGCTCAGCTTTCCTGTGGTTTCCAAAACGTGAAAGTAATAGAGTTATTTTTTTATATACATAATCATGGGAGGTAAGCTTCTTTGTGTATGAAATTTCCTGGAAGTCGTTTAACGCTCGCGGAAGTACCTCCTAGCAAGTATTCAATTCTAGTTCGAACTTATGCAACTAGGATGGTCATATAATAATAATAACCAAACAGCAGGACATCGTATTAGAGTTTCTTCAGTGCGATTTTTAACAGCTCACTGTTTCAAAACAGGGCAATTCTTTAGGACATTGAATTTATCAAGAGCAATGCACACAATAGTATTTTGACAGATGCGACTGGAATCGAGGTAATTCTGGTGGTAACTGGTAAGAATTATGCCAATTACTGCCAACAACATGTACCTGGGTAGACTTTCTTTCATTGCATTTCGACTGCTTTCCTCAGATCATCACATCCGAACAGCGACATCTCCCGTACATACTGCTGGATATCGTGGTTTCCTGTAAGATGAATTGATGTGTGTGGCTTATTGCAGGTTTTCTTATCATTAAAACAAACAAATCTGAGTAAATAATGAATACCTGAGTCGTTGGCAAATAGTTAGTTGAGTGCTGAAAAAAATTAATACGACGGCATGCCATTGTAGAGCTACTTGGAAGCGTGTCTTTTTCATCATGACACATATGATGTTATTAGCTGAAGTCCACGATCCCAGTTTGAATAACAATAGTATATACTCACGCCTGTATCGGTGTACTGTACGACATTGTGTTTTAATTCAGACTGATATTACAAAAACGGAGAGTCGTCTGTATAGACGATTATTTCGAAACTAAAAAGAGGAAATTCCTGAAACGCACGTTATTATCAAAAATGGTGAAGTTTAGGTATGAACTGTTTGCCTCTGGAGGTAAATGAAGGACCCTTCATCTTATCGATATGGGAATCATTAAAAACTCAGGAATCTTTGGTTGAAATTGTAGAATAACCCATCAGTACGTTATTTTATTTTCTAAAATAAGTACCAGATCAAATACCAGCCTGACAACACAAACCGCTTTTGATCATCCTCATTAGGTGAAGTTCAAGGAAAGAGGCTGATTTTTTCTCAACTTATATGCTGAACATTATACTAAAGCTGAATTTGTGGTCGCAGCAACTCTTCAGGTCGCGAATATCCAAACATTTCATAGTCTGGGCGATAAGTTTCATAAAGTTTTAGCCGAAGATCATACGGAACCAGCGCAAAGGTCTCTAACGTTTTCCTCTTGGTTGTCTGGGCTGTAGTAACGATGTCACCCGATCCCGGAAATAGAACAATTTCGTTTGAGTTGTTGCTCCTTGCATGGAGTTGCTCTTTAATATATTTTGAATCTTGGTCGATGGTTTCCAGTTTGGAAATGAAATCGTATTGATATAAACAAGGTTTGCAAGCATCACTATATAGGTTCCAATGCATGTCCAATGTCTTGTTCTTTTCACGTTGATCGACAATGAAGTTAACAAAATCCTCTAAGGTTGTTTGATTGGCAGAGAGTAAAAACTTTCGTTTACTTTGACACTCTCTCTTTATTTCCCCAGCTTTTTTTCTGTATTTGGTTTCGTGGGGTTCCCAAGCATAGATTTTGTCAAAGTAAGCTGAGACGAGGCGCTCAAATGGTTCGCGAACTGCCATCACTTTGTAGTGAGTTGAATATGTTTTCTTTACCTGAAAGACACAGTAAGTATTAAGGCAGTAGGGCAAACAAAAATGTATTGCCTTGAAAAGTAACAATTTCTTATGAACAGAAGATTTTAGGTGACATGTGACATGAAACCAAACATAGATGTGTAGTGAAGAACATTTGCATTCGCATTTGCAATGAGGATTGAAATGGCTCAACTTTACTGTTACTTATTTAGGTTTTAGTGGCTTGTCTTGCATTGTCGTTCCGTTACAAATATTCATATATAAGGGGTTATGCAGATTTCATATAAGATCAACTTTTGCTTGCACTACCTTTTCCAAATCCTTAGTAGCCCTCAGGAAGGTTTTTTTTGTATATGAGTTTTTATGTACTGTCCACAGCTCCATCGGATCGAACGAAATATTTTCCATGAGTAATATAGACTTCTTCCATTGAGTACAGCTAACTTTGGCCGTCTCACAATATAAGAACTGTAATGCAGAAAATTAGATTAGAAATTTACAATGATGTCTGCTCACAGGTTTTTCTTAATACGGTAATAAACTATTGGGAATAAGAAGTCAACTGTTTCTTGTACGAGTTTCGTTGAGGTTAAATTATTACTTGATCTATTCTACGTTCAATAAAATCAAATCATCCAAAGAAGAACAGCAATAAGCAATATATTATGTTGTGGAAGAATATTGGCACGATTATACACACCTGAAATTCATCAGAATAAAAAAAAGCGGGATAAGGGTTCAGTTTCTGTTTAAGAAATTGTTCGAAATCAGGAATTTGTCCACTCGCTTTGCAATACTTCTGCAAATTTGCTTTTCGCTCGCGCTGTATTTCTTCGGTTGTCTGTAACAAAAAAATAAATTGAGTCACCGAAAGTAGCAGAACCATGCGAAAAGAAGCAGAACTGGTTAACGACCTTACCATATATTGATCCCATTTTTCAATCTTTTGACCACTAAATCTTTTTAGAACTTGGAATTGATCAACGATTATCTGGTATTGCTGGAAAGGAAAGCTCCGAATGAAAATGGTGAACTCGGGTGAAGGTTAGATCAAATATTATTTTACGTACCTTGATTACAACGATAGTAAAGCTCATGAAGATAATTAAAAATACGCGTCTGTCACGCAAAATACCGCACATCTGCATTTCGTTCTTTTTTTGCCGCGTACAGTGAGTTGAAACTATGTTTATGACAGCTTAATGCGACAGCAGTAAACTAAAGAGCTGTGTTTATGATAGAAGTACTACAAAATTTCGAGAAAATAATGCTACAGAAAGAAACAATCATGAAATAAAACAGAAAAACGAAATCCATGAAAGTTCATCGAGATGAAATACAATTTTTGNGAACGACCTTACCATATATTGATCCCATTTTTCAATCTTTTGAGCACTAAATCTTTTTAGAACTTGGAATTGATCAACGATTATCTGGTATTGCTTGAAAGAAAAGCTCCGAATGAAAATGATGAACTCGGGTGAAGGTTAGATCGAATATTATTTTACGTACCTTGATTGAAACGATAGTAAAGCTCATGAAGATAATCAAAAGTACGCGTCTGTCACGCAAAATACCGCACATCTGCATTTCGTTCTTTTTTTTTGCCGCGTAGAGTGAGTTGAAACTATGTTTATGACAGCTTAATGCGACAGCAGTAAACTAAAGAGCTGTGTATATGATAGAAGTACTACAAAATTTCGAGCAAATAATGCCACAGAAAGAAACACTCATGAAATAAAACAGAAAACTACAAAATTTCGAGAAAATAATGACACAGAAAAAAACAATCATGAAATAAAACAGAAAAACAAAATCCACTCTTCCTTTTAGAATCACCCCTTCTCTAAACTGAAATAATATCATAATATTTATTTTAGCCCTCACCCCGAACCAATATGGTGACAATTTTGAGCAGTAATTAACTACAAAGCTGCTTCAAGTGCAATTAGCAAT